>JABASD010000826.1:0-56465 GCA_019776165.1 Pogonognathellus flavescens | reverse complement strand
TCTGTCACTTGTGTCAAAAACTCAGTTTTTGCCACCATGGTTTTTACCAGGTTTCTGCCAGGTTTCTGTCAGTGTGGTTTAAACACCATGCCAACCCTGGTAGAAAGTAATTAATTGACTAAATAATCTTTACAGATGATGAACCAGTGCAAAATGTCGTGGAAATTCTTCAATGGGATCCAGATCTTCAGGAATTGGAAGATCAAGAATTTGCATCCCCTGCTTTTAATTTACCTTTTAATCGAATGCAAAAGACTGGGAAAGATGGCCGGGTTTTTGACGGGCTTTACCAAAAAAAGTATAAAGTGGAAGGTGGTAAGAAGAAACAGGATACTTCGTCATCTCAAAGCATGACATCTTGCTCCAGTAAAAATAGCGGTGTCAGTTTCAACGGTCAAAATACTAATGTTGCTGAACGAAATTCAGCCGAATTAATTAGTAAAAAAATTCGTGACCATTTTGAAAGATTTAAAAAATGTTCCCAACAGATCAGTGATTCGAATGTGGCATTAAATCAAAACGGTGATTGTAATGCGCAAACCCAAACCAATAACAAGTTTTGCGAGCAGGGTTCTAATACTCAAGCTGAAATAGGTTTGCTAGAAATGTTCACGGCTCCCAAAATTTCTCGGAGAAAATTGAATTTTGAAAGCAAACACTCTAAACTACCAACAATTCAACCTGCTAATTCAAATCCTTTTACTTTGGGACATGAAATGGATTTAACGTCCAACTTGTCATCTTTAGCGTTTTCGAAGACTAATGATAATACTGTTGTCAATACAATTACTGTTGAACCCGACTATGAGATTCCGGACACTCCCGAAACCAGCAGAAACACCTCGTGGTCACCTTTATCATATCAAAATCAAAATAGCGCATCACGAAGCAACTGTGTATCGGATTCAGATGTGTCACTTTTGACTAATGAAAACCAAAATAAGACACCAAATAAACTTGAAGCTCGTGTGGCAAAAACTATCAGTTCTCCCAACGGAAAAATTCATGTAATCAGTTTGGATAATAAACCCCGAAAACCTGTGGAAGTCATTGATCTGGATGATGACGATGAAGACGATATTATAGTCGAAAGTTATGCTAAACATAACCCTCCAATAAAAATACTATCTGTGACCAGTTTATCTCACGACGATTTAGTACCTAAATCTGCTGCTTTTTTGAGTATGATGTCCAAATTTAACACCCGTCAATACGTAGATATTACAAGTAGGCCTAAACCCCCTCCAGAAAGTATCATTGTAAGGAAACCAGAAGATCCGCAAGAAATTATTGAAATTATCCTGGATGATAGTGACGAAGAATCATCCACTACTCAACGAGCATCACAGAAGCACCAAATGGATAACAATGGTAAATAAAAAGCACATTATAATATACTTTGTAATCAATGTGATGTTATAATTTATAATTGATTGTGAATGAATATTTTCTGATTGATTTTTCTTAATATTGTGAAGGTGTGGAAAATAGTCGAGATTCATGTCAAGAGTCATCTGCTCCAGGAAAATGTACAAGACAGTGGCAATCCGATGATGGAAACTCGAAACGTCCCAGACTCTCTACAGAATAATTTAGATTTTCTTCCTCCGACAATCTTCAGAACAATTATTGTTGTTTTTATTTTAATGGTTCAACTTTGTCCCACTACTAATAATAATACCAGTAGTTATTTGAGGATGATGATGAAAACCACGATGTATTAGCAAATACAGTGGAAATATCATGAAATGAAAATATACGGCAAGAGACTCTTTGCACTCAAGTTTACATTATTTTAATCTCTTACAAGCGACTGATTAACTAATACCAATGAATGTTAAACAAATGTATTATTGTGTTCAAGTCAAAATAGTATACATTTATTTAGCAATACGATTTGTACGTAAATAATTGAATATAGTTAAAAGTAATGGATTATCGTGTAGTACAGACATCGGCCATGTTATAAAGAGCGAAATTGAAATTCTTTAATTAAGAATCATAAAAATTGACTTTTACCTCGCATTTTATGCTTACAACTATTTATGAATTGATATCTGTTTTATTCGTTACTTACGCCTACTACGCTAAAATATTTTAAATGCTCTTCTTTATTATTAATTCTATTAATCTTCGTTATCAATGAAATTGTTAAAGCAATAATACTTATTCTATTACTATTGTATTGTACGTAAACAGAGTGAAGAAATCATTTTTCTCTCTTATATGAAATTTTTGTACTTTTGCTAGAAACATGATTTTGTCACAATCGACACTGCCAAACTCCCATATTTATAAACCTGTTCTTTAATTACTCAACAAATTGGCTATTGTCGCATTACCATTTAATTTATTGCTACAAAAAAAGCACGAATGCAAACAGTACAATTATACTCGTTAAGATTAGATTAAGGCACTCGTTTTGTATTTAATAGTAGTTTTACCTTTACCGTTTACCGTTCCACAAAATGAATTTTTGTTATTATGTACCTAATTTAATTTTCAAGTTCATTAAATCGTTATTAAAATGTGACTGCTGTAAATCAAATGAACATAAAGATCTTGTTGGTATGTAATGTAATAAAGACATACATTATTCAAATTATCTGCATTCTGCGAACTGATGTGCTATAAAAAATCATATTGGGTTTAACAAGGAGCAAACAAAAAATGAGCTAGAAATTATTCAATCAACCTTAATAATTACTTTTGCATCCGCAGTCCGCACTCTTCATCCTCATGTGAATGCAAAGTTATGTGAAGCATAATTTACTGCTATTTGTATAAAGACTTTCTGTACTTTTTTTACTC
The DNA here is from genome assembly GCA_019776165.1 of Pogonognathellus flavescens. Classification (NCBI taxonomy): domain Eukaryota; kingdom Metazoa; phylum Arthropoda; class Collembola; order Entomobryomorpha; family Tomoceridae; genus Pogonognathellus; species Pogonognathellus flavescens. The sequence goes on along the minus strand of JABASD010000826.1, from coordinate 53,654 downwards.
TAAAGACTCCAATTAATGTCAACTACCAATTAACCTCATCAAATTCGGAGAAAAATGTTTTGACTCTCACAATGGATGAAAGTGAAACGTAATATTAAAATAATAACGTGACAATTTAGCAAATAATTAAATATATTAAGTGCACTTAGTTTAGCAAGGTTACCTTTTATCCTATTGAGCTTACTACGTTATTAAATGAATTTTGATCCTTATCCTGAATAACACAGATACACTAGCAAACACTCCCCGTTGCATTTTATATCATTGCTATTCTTTCGTCAGTATCATGTTAGTGATTATTTGACGAGCGAGGTTGAATGAAATATTAGATCATTCATAATTTCATGTTTTGAGTTTTCTTTCACAGACATAACTAACTCTAATAATTTTTTTTCACACTTGTTCTTTGCAAAAATGCATTTCATACTTTTTCTGTCCTGTAAAAAGTTTATATTATTACAATCTACAATATGTATTCTTTTAGTGAATCATTGTATGGAAGTGAAAAGTGAAAACATTTTATTTGTTTTTGGAGGAGGAACCTATAGTCATGAAATAGCAATTGGTCCTTTAGTAGAAGCTTTAGCAAACAAAGGTCACAATGTGTCATTTCTGTCAGCATTTGCAAACAAACCGTTTACTCACCCTAAAGTGGAAATAATTGCACCAGAAGTGCTTGTGAAGAACATGGAAAATAATTGGGGTGATAACAAGTTTAAAAGACGCCAGGAAAAGAGAGAGAAAGATTTGTGGTATGAGTTTCCAGACTGGTCCATCGGCATTTGCAAACTTTTATTGAATGAACCCGAGGATGAGACCTTGAAAAATTTGTTTTACACGAACAGGACATTCGATTTACTAATAATCGATGCGGCAATCAATGACTGTGGTTTTATAATGGCTCACTACTTTAAAGCTAAATATATAGTTTCCGATTCTACGACTGTTCTTCCTTGGCATTATGATATTTTTGGAATTCCCGAAGAACCATCTTGGATTCCATTAATTTCGTCTCATTTGGAATACCCATTGACTTTTATGCCAAGGTTGTTTAATTATGTGGAGACTTTTTACTGGACTTACCGTCGCAACTCTTATCTTTACCCCAAAATGGAAGAGATCATGAAAAAATTTCTGAAGACGGAGGATGTTCCAAATTTTATTGATTTAGAAAAGAATACTAGTTTAGTGTTTCTTAATACACACCCTAGTTTGGACTTGCCAAGATCCCTGCCACCATTATTTGTCCATATTGGAGGAATGCAATGTTGGAATATTCAGAAACAAAATGTTTCTCTAGTAAAATAACTTCTTACATATATTTGACTAATTTGACAAATTGAAGTAGAATCTGCCAAAATATCTTTGTTTCTTAGATATGTGTTTTAAACAACATTTGTTTTTAGGAGCTGAAAAAGTTCATCGATGAAGCAGACAAAGGTGTAATTTTGATTGTGTTTGGAACAACAGTAAACTTAAGAGAGATGCCCATAGAAATTAGCAATGCCTTTTTTGAGGTCATGGAAATTCATAGACATATTCGCTTTGTTTGGAAATGGGAAGGAGAGACACCACACAAATTTCCAAGCAATTTAATGATGATTCCTTGGTTGCCACTTAAAGAAGTTTTGGGTAAAAGCCTATGACCTATAATAATATATGTAATTTCAAAATTTCATATTTATCTACATAAAATTGAATATTGAATATAATATAGGCTATATTGTACCAACAGTTTTTTTAATTTTAGTTTTAAGTTCCAAAGTTTTAATATGCTGATTAAATATTTGATTTACATGCAGGACATCCAAACATCAAGGCTTTCATAACCCATTGCGGCTTGAATAGTCTGATTGAAGCGACTTTTCACTCAGTTCCTGTAATTGGAATGCCACTGTTTGGGGATCAAGATTTTTTTGCTTTCAGAATTGAAGCTGAGCAAATTGGTGTTCGAATAGAATTAAGGGAGATCACCAGTCATATTCTCGACGAAGCTATAACTTCAGTTTTGAATAATTCATTGTAAGCAGAATAAAAATATCGTAATATTATTACAAAGCTAATCTTAATTAAAGTATACATAATATTACATATTATTATATACTGATAGATTACACAAACTTACATAATTATTCACCATGAATTTACCTAATTGGACAAAAATAACATCTTTCAGATACAAGAAAAACATGGAAAGAATGTCTGCAGCATTTCGCGATAGACCTCAAAGCCCAACAGACACGGCTGTGTATTGGGTGGAGTATGTTTTGAGGCATGAAGATGTATCATTTCTTCGCCCAAAGAACTTAAATCAGAGTCTTGTTGTGAGACGCTCATTAGATATTTTGTTTATATTTACTGTTGCTGTATTGTTCTTAGTGTATTTATTATTTCATTGTTTCTCTGTTCTCTGTAAGACCCGGAAATTTAAAGTCGGTTTATCTACTGCGTCAAACTCACAAAACACTGAAATGAAAAACAAAAAATTTGAATAAAAGTTTGGATTTTCATGAGTTCTCTTATTCCTTCCTGTGGTGGCAATTCAAGTGTCAAGTGCAGGGTGGATAGTGGATAGTAAAAAAAGAAACATAAAAACTTTATAAACTCTCAAATGCATACAGTGATGACGTGATGACTTTGGTGACTAATAATTTAATGACAATTGAAAATCATTCAGCTCTAATGAATTGACCGTTGACGACTCGTGGCTATGGTTTCACACTAAAACATTAAATCGCTGCTTTTTTTTATTTCAACATTTGGGGCACCCGCTAGAGTAGACCCAGAAGATCGTAATTCGAAAGGCCATTTCCTGGAGCATTCAGGGTGAGACCTCGCAAGACCTAAGGTATATCAATTCGTTTACAATAAATATTTTAAATATTTTCATCCATACTGTGAATGAATTGGCCAAGGACAAGGACCATTTGAAATGGAGTCTTTCAAATCACGTATCCCTACCAAGCGAACAACTGGAAAACCGAATCCCGCAGCGACAATTGTTCCTGTCTCTAGGAAAGAAGCATTAAGAAAAGATGGAATCAGTGCTTCGAATATTACTAAGCAAGGAACATTTAGTAAAGGCGAACGAAACACGTCCATGGTGTTATCTCCAGCACAGAAGAACCGGATTCCATTGAACTCCTGTGTTTCAAATAGTACAAGTGATAGTTTGATTAAGAACCCAAGAAAAAAATGGACAGTTTATACACCAACTTCCCTTCCACCCTCCAAAATTGCGTCATCGTTATCTGTATCAAAATCTGTTGCCCCCAAGAAAATACCTAAAGTCAAAGGTCTGACGCTATTCATTGTGCTCCTTTCGTTTCTAATTTCAAATTATGTATAAACACCCTTTCATTTCTAGGATCGAGTTCAACACCCGAAATTCCTATGTCGAAATTAGTGACGGTAATTCGAATGGGTCCTAAACCAAGAAAAATATTTCGTGTTCTTTTAAGTACTAAGACAGCACCAACTTTAGAACATTTCATGGTGACCGTAACCGAAAAAATCCAGTCAAATTGGGGTGCAGTTCGTAAGATATACGGTCTAGATGGAGTAGAGGTAACTACCAAAAGTATTCTAATTATAATTTCAGACTTTGAAAGTACGGTTGTGTTATAATTTAACCCATAATCAAGTTCGAAAGTTCACAACTTGTAATATCTCTATTTTACATTGTTTTAGATAAACTCTCTAGATGGGTTCTTTAAACTAGAAAATGTATTTCTTGCCTGTCCGAATGATAAGGTCACATACGACGATCGAAAATTAAACATGGACGGTAAAGTAAAGTAATTTTATAAATGGTCCAGCACTGATTTACCTAAATAATCCTAATATTAATGTAAGATATTTGCTATCGTGCTTTAGAGCTGGTTGAAATACAGCGTTACATGAAAAATCCTTTGAAGTCAAAAATCCCAACGCCTTCTCCTTCCGTGACAACTATAAAATCCCTCAAAAGGGGAAAAAACTCAACTGGCAAATTGCGGAGAAAATCTACGAAAGGAAAGTTGGTGACTTTCAAAACTTCTGAAAACGATAATACTTCCAAATCTTGCGAGACGGAGAATGAAGCTGTTTTAGCTGTTGATGATCACCCAAAGAACATTCCAGTTTCTGAATATCCGGAAATGATACTCAGTAAGTTCCACGTAGGAAATGTGATTGGCGATGGCAACTTCGCAGTTGTCAGAGAATGTACTCGTCGAATAAACGATGAACCGTATGCTCTGAAGGTGATCGACAAATCAAAATCTACCAAAGCGGGGTGTGATATAAATCTGGAAGTACAACTTTTAAGAAAAGTCAATCATACAAATATAGTCAGATTCTTCGAGAGATTTGATTTTCCCGAATTTAACGAATATTATATGGTGATGGAACTTGTTAAAGTAAGTAATTGTTGAAATCGAATATTGTCATGAATGCTATTATGTTTCCTGTAAAAAGACAATCATTTCAATGCATCTGTTTTGTACTCGACTTAATAATTCTATTTGCAATTTAAGGGTGGAGATCTTTTCTATGCAATCAAGGATGCCATGAAATTTTCGGAAGAACAGAGTCAAGTCATGCTTCGTGATGTTGCTTCTGCCTTAGCTTACCTTCATTCGCGGGCCATTGTTCACAGGGATATCAAACCAGAAAATCTTTTGGTAAGCAATGTTCAACAAATCTTTAATCGTTCTCTAATGCATTTATGAAGTTTCAGATATGACATTTTATTTCGTTACATTTATTTGTCACAGATTTATACAGATGACGAAAAAAGAATGCGTCTAAAGCTGACAGACTTTGGCTTGGCCACTCTGGTCGACAAAAGCCCTTTGTTTGCGATCTGTGGAACTCCTACATACATAGCTCCCGAAATAATCATGGAAACTGGTTATGGAACTAAGGTCGATATATGGGCCTTGGGAGTCTTAACTTACATCCTTCTGTGTGGATATGTTCCATTTTCTACTGAAAATGAATCGATGGAGGAACTTTATGTCCTCATTAAGGCAGCAGATGTTCAATTCTTTGCAAATGAATGGGACACGATCTCAATTTTCGCCAAGGACATTATTAGCAGAATGATAGAAAAAAATTCCACGCGAAGATACGCAGCAAGAGATATCCTGGAGCATCCATGGCTTAAAGTAAGTACTAATAAAACTTGTAATAAAATAAAACAAACCGATCTATCTATAACTACTAATAAAGAGTAATAACAAAAGTTTTGTAAAAATCTGTTACACATTCATTTAATTTCAGAAAGTGATGAAAACTGATGGCAGTAAAAGTGATTTCAACTTTGAAATAATTCAACAAATCGGTCTGAACAATGCTCCTTCGCTCTTTGATGAAACTTCAATTCCTGTATCCTACTATTAAAGTAATTTAAGTAAATATTATGCAATCATTGAATTCCATAATCACAAATATACAGCATCTGTTTTATATATTTATAAAGGAATTATATACCTATGTATGCTTGTTTAGAATGTATTGTAATTTTTGTCAACAACTGTAACTTGTCGTAAAGGTGATAATGCGTAGAATATAATTGTGTAAATGGTTAAGTGATTGCAAGTATATAGATAATGTTTGCGTGTAAAAAGTACACTTAAAATTGTAACATTCAAGTACTCATTCAGATTAATCCGTATAGAATTACGTATTGCAAAAATCTTATCGCAATGCGGGCTTATAATATTATTTATAAATGTTCATTTAATGAGTAGGTATGCATGACCACCTTACACTATGCATTCCTAAGCAAGGTGACAAATTAATGTCGCTAATTCCATCCTTTCATTAACATTTTTGCTGAAACTGAAAGGGTGTCCTTTCTAAAATTGCACATTGTAAATTATATTTTCTAAATTAATAAGTTACATTCTCATTCAGATATGTCTGTGTCCCTTAAAACGTATTTGGTTAACACAATAGTCTTATCGTTAGTTGTAATTCTAGCATCGGTTGTAAGTGTGCACAGCCAAAATGTACGAGTGGAAGCTGGTGATCTTGGAACGTTAGCTGGCAGTCAGGCATGGACTTCTAAAAACTTGTCCCCGTATTATGTTTTTCATGGGATTCCGTACGCAGAATCTACATTAGGAGAAAAACGTTTCAAGGTTCGAAAAATATCCCTGTTGTACCTATACCTATGTAATGTAACACAATAACCATAAATTAAATTGGTATTATCTGAATTTTTGCTTTCAGCCGTCAGTTTTGAAAACTGGTCCGCTAACGGAAGATGGATCGGACTTTATAGCTCGAAACGGACTGATTTTCTGCCCTCAGAGAGACATACTATTGAGAAAACCTGATATGGATCTTCGTGAAATTCTCGGAGCATCTATGCAATTAGACTATGAAGAATATGAAAATCCAGGTGGTATTACTCCAATGATGGGGACAGAAGATTGTTTAGTGCTGAATGTCAACACACCAAAGGTGAAGACATACATTCCAAATTACATTCAATATTTGCGAACAATTTACATTTAAATTATTACTTAAACTGACAGATTCCGAATGAAAATGATACTGAGTTGCTACCTGTTCTGTTTTTTGTGCACGGTGGCTCTGCGGATTCTATTTGGGGAAGTGTATTTACCGGACTTCGTCTTTTGGAACGACCTGTTGTACTTGTAACTATAAATTACCGTCTCGGAGCACTAGGTTTTATTTAATTTAAAAATACTAACTTGACTACATTTTAAAATAGAACAAAAATTAATAAACGAATTTTAATGTTTCAGGCGCATTAAACTTGGGCATTGACGATGCTCCCGGGAATGCTGCTATGTACGATAGTGTCGTTGCTTTGCAATGGGTGCAAAAATACATACGCCATTTTGGAGGAGATGCTAATAGAGTAAGTGACTCGTTCCGGAGCATCTTGTGTGGGTACAGAGTTATTTTAGTATTACGACTTAAAAAATTGCGACAAATAATAATGAGTATTTTCGTAGGTAACATTGTATGGCCAAAGTTCGGGTGGAGTAATGGTGACTCACTTGCTTGTCAGCCCAATGGCAAAAGGACTTTTCCATGGAGTAATCGGAGCAAGTGGAAGTGCTATTTCCGTGTGGGGAACTGCACCTCATCCATCGATTGATAATCATTTACGAGTTGCTTATCACGCAAACTGTTACTACTATTCTGAACCATTAAACGTTACAGCCGTGTACGAATGCATGCGGGATGCTCCTGTTGAACTGTTGAGACAAGCCGTAGGTAGCCAAGCTGTAAGTAGTTTCATAATTGTTTGTTTTGAAATTAATTTATGTAATGGATCTTGTGGATTTTTGTTTAAATGTTTTCATTTTCAATGAAAGGGCGAAAATCAACGTGCTGGAGGTTTCGGGTTTGACACAAAGGTTCCATCAATTCAAAGTGATTCTTTGACGATTGAAAGATTTCTATCTGAATCTCCTTTAGACATAATTGCAAAGGGGGAGCAATCAAATGTCCCTTTGTTAATGGGTGCTAATAGGCATGACGGATCTTTCGTTTTGGATTCGACTTACAGAAAATTCATTGTTGCTAATGGACATCACCTAAATGCAACCTTTATGAAAAATGACTTGGGACCTACGCTTCTTCGAAATATGGGTACTTTCCGTGTCTAAATATACAGAATTATTTACTAGCGCATGAAAGTTTAAATTCTTTGCTTTTTAACATCGCACAGGACTTGGAGACAATTTAGGGGCTTTACACAACGCCTTAGCAATGACCTACATGGGAGACACTAAACACACTGGAATTTTTGAAGAAATGATGCCTGGACTTTTAGATGTAGGTCTAATATAGAATTTAAGTTTCTGTATGTAATAGCATTCATTGGCAAGGATTATTGTTTAATTTTTACTTGACAGATCCACAGCGTGTTTGGTATGAAGGCTGGAGCTTATACATTGGTTGAACTTCATTCAAAACTCCAACCTAACTCTTTCTATTACGCTTTTGATTACGATGGCCTTTGGACCACGTATGATTTGAGTAACAAATCAAACATCCCTGGAGGTTATTGAAATCAAATTATATTATGTGTATACCTAGTCTGACATAATACATAATGGTTTAAAACTTAAAAGCTTGCCCACACTCATGAAAATGAGATTGTATGTGCATTTTATTTTACTGCAGTTCTACATATAATTGTACAATTCTTTTTTTTATCCATTTCAGGAGTGGCTCATATTGATGACTTACTGTACGTGTTTTACGCGTTTCCGTTAATAACTGCGAAAGACCAAGCTGTAAGCGACCGCATGGTGAACTACTATGTTAATTTTGCATACTATGGGTGAGTTATCATTTATTTAAAATGGCAGTCGGAATGATTTATTTAAAATGGCAGTCGGAATGATTTATTTAAAATGGCAGTCGGAATGATTTATGTGATATAGCAAATGACCCAATTTGTTTTTCCAAACAGCGATCCGAATGATCCAGAGGGGGAAGTTAAGTTTCCTAAATATTCTGCGGATAATCATCAATTCCTTAAAATTGATGTTGAGGATTCAATTGGTTTCAACTGTAGAGATGCGTGGATCGACAATGCCTTAGAATTAATTGAAGAAGGGGTAACAACAACGGAATCCCCTGAAGCTACCCCTGAAGCTACTCCTGAACCTACCCCTGAAGCTACTCCTGAACCTACCACTGAAGAAACCTCTGGTCCTACTTCTCCTACGGAAGAATCTTCAAAATCTACTCCGAACGAATCGTCCACTGCTGCCGGAGATGGCTCTACGGTTGCAACGACTTCAACGAGCAGTGCTAAACAATTATACGTTGTACCATTTTTGATTTTATTACCCATAATAATTTCCATGAAATTCTTACATCTCGTTGACTTATAAATCTGTTTCTACTTAATTCTTCACACAATAATATCATTAACACCGTATGAATCGAATTGTATACACATACAATGCAATTTCTGTTGTAAAAACTGCATGATCAAGTTTTGCCAAAATGAATGTAATACAGCAATAAACATATAAAAATTATAATTACATAAAAAATATTTTTCAACTTCCTTTTGACCAAAGTGTCTAAAGTTCTTCCTCAGTGTTTCACAAGTGGGGAAGAATGAGAAATTAAACTGGTGTTGGCGAAAATAAGGTTTGGGACGTAAATGACCGAGTTGCCATTGTGCAACCGAATTTCGGGTATAGGGGAGCCAATGTGAAAAATGACGTCACGTCCCACAGCATTCATTCACGTCCCAATTCATTCTTCCCCACCTGTATACAGGGTACACTTTACACACCTTGCTTTTGACCATTTAAGAAATATAAGTTTGTATCTTTGGTTACATCCTTGTTGTAATGCAATTGCAAAATTCTAACCGAATGTCTATTTAGCCCTTTGCTGACAGTAGCTTCTTATTTGTTTGTTGTTGTTTCAATTAATTGGAAAGTGAATCTCTAGAATCGTGCAACCTAAGTAGTTCCAGTAAAAAGTGACATTCACCACGAAGATACCAAATTGATGGTTATAGTTTTCTGATTGATCATAGCCTTTCTAACTGAATACAGGTACAGGCAGATAATATGTAATATTTAAACAATTTTGGAAAGGAGATATTTGTAATTGGAGAAACTTATTTTGGATCTGTGTGATATTATATAGAGATGGATATCCTTCAACGCTTCATGGAACACATGGATGATGTAGTTCCAATCGTCTTAGCTGCAACTGGCAGTTGCATTTTAATTGGAATCACGTCAGTGGGAGGTTGGCTCGCCGGTCAGAAGTACGCGATACTAAATGTATGTTGCGTAATATAAATAAACATTTCAATCATATCTGCAAATCATTTTTTTAAATTGTTAACATCATTCATTTTTACTAATAAGGTTTTAACTGTTTTTTACACTAAATATGTTTGTAAATAGTCTGCTGTGGAATTGGCAGCTGGAAAGGAATTATCGGAGTACATGAGTTCATCGACGGATGAAGACAACATGTTACCATACGCCGCTGTAAGGGGAAGAGTAGTTCCCATAAATGATGGACAGACTATTCCAAACTCTTCCGACATGGGGGCTGTGATCCGAACGAAAACCGCTGCGGAAAACTATTTATACGCTCCATTTTGGCTTGGTGGAGTTAACCCATGGTAAGTGTCTGCCTGTTAGTAATTACAGTATCTAATTATATTTAATTTGGTAATGTTTATTATTCGTAATTTTTGAGAAGATAGTAAGGTACTCACAAAGGGTGGGCATATTCACTATATGCCCACCCTTTGTCGGGGTCTATATGTCTAACATGGTGTTACAAATGTTTAAAAGATCAATTGTTTTGTAGGTTGAATAGAAGTGATGCAAAACAGGTTGAATTAAATTCTGTGCCTTTCGGATTGATTGACGTAAATCGTAATAATTATTCCGACGAGGCAGCTTTACCTTCTTCATCTGAGATCGTTGTAGTGGATAATGGGGGAACAGTCGGTGACAGAGAAGGACTATTAGTAAAAGTGAAGACAGATCTTTTCCCTGTTGAACCATCTTTCATGAAATTAGTTTTGGGATTCATAACAGGATCTTATACAACCAGCATGTCTTATGAAGAGAAAATTCTTCCAGTTAACTCTGTCATAACAGTTTTCGGTGAAGTGGTAAAAATGAGCAATGGTCAGTTAAGGATAATCCAATCAGACTCGACGCTGCGAATCAAAAGACCATTTATTCTCTCATTGTCCACAGCCAAAGGTACAATTTTTAATATACTTCGGTACTAAAGTTAATTTTGCTTGTGTGTCCTTTGCACATTTACAATTGACCCGAATATAATTGTATCTGTTGCTTTATTTTTAGATGTTAAGAATTGGCAAAAAGCGGTTGTTATGATGTGGGGATTGGCTTCTGGGTTCGCTTGTGGACTTTTTACGGTGTCAGTAGCTGTCGGTGTTTACATGATGTGGAAAAGAGGGAGGCTACAAAGATTGCATGGTGCAATTGTTGCAGGTAGAAACAATAATGATAATCCAATCCAAGGGCTAAATGATTTGCAAATATGTATTGTGTGTCGTGGCCGACCAAGAGAAGTCCTCCTCATTCCATGTGGACATGTCTGTTCATGTGCCGATTGTTGTTTAAGATTGAATTACAAGTGCCCTGTGTGCCAGGCAGGGTTTTCGGACTTTCATCCAGCTTATATTGCTTGAGCATGTATCTCCACTTTCATAGGTGACATGTGATTCTCAATTAAGATAAATTGGTAGTGAAACAATGTGAAACTGTCTCAATTAAAATAAGTGCACTGCAATGAATTATTTAGGTACTGCTACTGCTACATGTAACATGGTTTGTTTAAAATAAAGAAACGTAAATTCAGAAGGAAAGTTGAAAGTATGATTTATTTTATTTTATGATATGAAATTTAACATGCATTTCACATAGGTTTTGACATTTAAACAAAAATTCAAATAATATTTATCCTGTAATTATCCTGAGGAAGTTAAAATTTAAAATCGAATTATTTACTGCCAATTGTAAACTCTGACCCAGTCTATTTCTAGAGTTGGTTTTTCCCACTTTTGTGCCTGTGCAGTATTAAACGTTCCATAATCTTCAGTTTTTGACGGCCGGAAAAAGTTACCCCCCACAGCCAAATTCAGAATGAGATAAAAAGGTTGATCGAAAGGTTCCCCATTTCTTGTGTAAAAGCCCGGCCACAAGTTTTCACTTATACTCCGAGTGTGATACACAACGTCATCTACGCTCCATTGTACAGCTTTTGCATCCCATTGCACACCGAAAGTATGAAAGTTTTCACTAAAATCCATGGTAAATTCTTTGTTATTTAATCCCCGCGAGGCTGGTTGTCCGGGTCGGCCATAATGTATATTTCCACTTAATTGTTTCGGTCTCTGTCCTCTGTACTCCATTATGTCAATCTCTCCGCTTGTAGGCCAACCGCGAGAAAAGTTTACTGCCAGCATCCAAAATGCAGGCCACAAATGTTGACCTAAGAATAAAATCGTACAACAAAGCAGACATTTAATTTCGTAATTTAATTGTTATTGATAATAATAATAATTACTTAATTACCCTTTGGAAGTTTTGCATTAATCTCGAATTTCCCGAATGTAGAACTGAAATTCGACCTTAGCTTTGCAGATGTATACGCTTTGAAATTACGACCATTGTCGTCTTTAGCATCTTCAATTTTGGCTTCAATTACCAATTTACCATTCTCAACCTGCGCATTCTTAGCACGATAACACTGAAGCTCAAAATTACCAAAACCTGGAAAAATAGCACATTTTTATGATTGCTGTACTTGTACTGCTATTTATTACCAAACAAAAATAAACTTTGTAATAATTTTTCCGTTTACCATTTGGACCTCCGCAATCATTTATGTGTTTCCATTTTGCTAAAGTATTTTCAGCATTATCAAATTCATCACCCCACACCTTTACCCAATCGCATTCGATAACTGCGAATAACGAAATGATCCAAAGAATAAACACTACTGACGTTTTCATAATTAATAATTAGTATACAGTAAACTTAAGAATATAATTATGTGGAATTAGGTAGTATTTAATTGTTATAGGAAAATATGGAAATTCTTGTAAATAATGAGACTTTCATTACAGGAGCTACATAAAAATCGCAAAGTGGAAGTAATTCAATAAAGATACCAGAAATAAGAATCATAGAGATGGGATAATGTTACTGTTGCAGTTGCCGGTAAAGTACCAATGGAATTTTTCAGTTTGAGTAAAATATCATGCTTTAAGTTTTAAGCAGTGCAATCTCATCTTTCAAATAAACGATTACGTATATGTTTAGCAACACTAATAATAGTGAATTATTTACGAATGGAATACTTACACACTTAACGTTAATGAGCATGTTTTTACATTTCAGCCAATTTGTATGTGTCACATTATATTTTTACACTGCCAAGTTGTTGTAGGCATTGATTTATATTAATGAGCGGAAGAGCTACTATGGTTAGTACTAATTATGCAGTTTAACTACAGCTGCATGTACTACATGAAATGAGACGACAATAATGGCTAATGCAAATTACCATTATCAAAGCAGAGACTAACTGAATTATTGTACAGTGTACAGTGATTGGTGCGTTTGCTACGATTCTCTTGCTGTAAACCAAGCATGTACGACTAATATGTACAATTAAATCTCAATGTCATTTTCATGGGTACACAATTTCTTTCTATTGTATACCTACAGATTTACTGTGGACTAAGGACTACTAGATAATATTAAAATCCAATACCATCAACTTTTCAATTATCAAATGGAATAACTATCTGCATGAATTGTACATTATTGCCTATATTCATTTTCTGGAAGTTTTGGTATGTAGTGTTGAATATCAAAATGAATGCAATAGAAATGAGATTGTACTTTTCGAAATCTCAATTTTGCATAATTCAATTTCTAATACATAGATAGAATAGATACGACCTAATTCATTAACATCAATTTACTGTATGTAACCAATGCAGTTCCAAGCAGGTGCGTTACCTCTATAAGAATCACATTATAATGAAAATTAATCTCTACAAGGTACCTACCACTTAAATATAAATTGTGTCATTAGTAAGTACTGCATACTAAAGTATTCTTGACAGTTGATGTTTACAAAGTTTACATGTAAGATGTAATTATATAAGAGATAAACCAAAGTCGATGAGTATGCTGTGTTACTTTTTCTTTATAAAGTTGAAAGTGCAGATAGAAAATTAATGTTGATGTTTCCGCATGATCGTTGATTAATTAATAGTATTAATAAAACTAAAGCTTGGGTTTCATTACAAATTTTGCTTGAAACAAAAAAGTAAGAAACGCACTTACATTCACATCGTCTCAAGTTGCCTCTTTATATACGAATTGTTTCTCACAATGTCACAGTCACATCAACATCAAAATCTTTTACCTGTATCCCCGTATAATGCATAAACATTTCTAATTGTGTAGGTACCTGATTCAATATGGTGTACTAATGATTAAATATTTGATAAACCGAACATACTTATGTATAAATTGAGTTTTAACCAGTTATTTATTAGCCCGCCTCCTTCTGGACATGTCCTAAGTAATTATCAGCTTTACATTATCAACTGCATGGGTATGTATATTGGTATGATTAGGTCGCTAAAGCTGTAAATATGAATAGTATAATGAGATTAGGTGTTACACGCAAAGTCATAAAGTCAATGTCATTATTCATTTCATGAGACACATACCTTTCGTATACGGAATTCAGTCACAATTTAACCTACTCTACATAAACATTGGACAATCCATCATGTCACAAACATAAATCATAGGAGAATTTGTTGGAGAGTTAAGTGGATGGATATTATGACAGTAATTAAATTGCTGATAAACAGCTTCTACAGTGTAAACTTACAAGTTCACATACGTAACAACTGTCAATTAAGCTCAGTGTGATTGGTGTATATAAATAGTAAATAAGTAATATAATACTGTAATGTGTAATACAAAATATAAATGAATCATATTATTAAGCCGCGCATACGAACGAATGCAAATTATTGCACTATACTGTACTCGTACAAGGAGGTAAGGTTAAGGTTATAGTTGGTATTTATCAATTGCCCAAAAACATTCAAGAATTTTGTATTGTAAAATACATGCGTACTCCTAATATGAATGAGACGAAAATAAAGACTTGGGAAATGGGTAGTTCACGTTTATTACAGGCCAAAGATACTTCACTTATTTATAGGTATTGATAAATGCATGAATATTACATAGAGATATAATTACAACAGTCTGTGACTTAAAGTGGGTCTTTCCCGATTATTGATTGACGAGTATCGATTCGCACAATTAGGTACATAGTACATAAGGTCAATTCGTAAAATACTGGTGCTCAGTTGATTACAGTAAAAATTGATAAATCAATGCAAAATACAACAGTATCCAGTATGAGAGTTGTGAATGTGCTGTTATACTTACACCACGGGCTATATTATACGCTCTTACGCTATACGCACATCAATTGTCTCAACTTCCCCTTCCTACCACTTCAATGATGAAAAATGTTTATAATTTATAAAATACATCCAAATGTTCAATTATCAAGTAGCACTTTTACAGTATAGGTCAGAGATGCATATTTAAGTACAGACTTATTTATTAACCCCAATTGAATGCTTATTATTATTATTATTACGTTAATCTTCCTTACAGGTATAAATGCAAAAATGAATGCATATTAAATTCTAGTGTGCACTGGTTTAAACAATAATGCCTATCATAGTATACTTATCATTATTTTAGCAGTACGCTATTGTACAGCAATTAGAGCTAAACCAACCTTGAACTTATAATTACTTTGTAAGTACTATATTTTTTGTAAAAGTGTTTCCAGATAGACGACTATTTGTAAATAGACTAGATCAATACGTTATTAATTTGAACATTAAGTCTATAGGGAATATATTCTGGAAACTGAAATGTACTACTCGTGCACCGCGTTTTATGTCTCACATTGCTATTGTAAAATAGTTAAACATGGTATAGGATAGATTCAGGGTAAACATGCAATTGAACGTGTTTCATTTGTGGGTGTGTAAGTGTATTTATATATAGTCAGGCTATTCTTTTACTTTAAATAATTTTACACACTGAAGACTGAGCGGAGGGTATTCTACAAGCTTGATCCTATACATTCGTTAAGAGTGAACGTGAAGAGATGCCTCATCTTCTGTTTCGAAACTGCATGAGAGTGTCCTCTTGTTCACGATATGAAAGATCAGGATTCTGAAAGCTGTTTTTTCTGTATCTCGGTCTTCTGGAGGATTCGGTGTAGTGTATGCATTTCCGTTCGTAGAGTAACCCAAACAGCGCTATGCAGTGCGTGTAGTATTAAAATCCTTCCACTTTAACTGGGTTAAATTAACCCATGCATTGCTCATTATGATGTCTTGTGTGAAAAGAATGGGACAACACATACCTACACATTCTTGACTAGTCTAGTCATATAGGAGCATGAACAGCACAAATATAGTCATTCAAATCTAGGTCATAAATATTTTAAACTGTCGAATTCAACGAATCTTCATTCTGACAAATATATATGTATTTCGTATAAATACTTTTTCTTAACTCATATTTTCATGTACTGCCGGTCATACAGCAGAAGCATCAGAGATAAAGCACGTACTTCAATAGAGAGCTGTTTTAAAATGACTAAATTAAGACGCTACCAGTTACTAACTAACATGCATTTAATGTTCAAGTGTCTAATAAAATATTTCATGTTATACTCACTGACATCTGGACTGGAGGACATCTTTAGGACATTAGACTTAAAACGCACAGAATTATGCTCTTTAAAATACACCCAGGATTGTAAACTGCATACTCAAATATACACAGTTTCATGTAATATTATATAAACGAGATGAGATTATGCAAGATACGTACATTAATAAAATAAATAATTCATTACTCATGAGAGTTACCTGGAAAGTCTAACATTTGAGTCATCATTTCTTTTATAATACTGATAATGATGATTTATGCGGGAATGTCGACTCATGTGTAGGCATGTATAGATATTTATGGTACCTGCATATGCATAATGTGCAATTATCTGCATTTTAGTACATTAAGCTTATGCGATAATACATATATTGAATATATTCTATAAAGCAGTTCATCATATACATCCTGTTTGATTATATCGATACGTTAAGGTGTGTTTTAGATTTAGAGTAATCTATATACTTATTTGCATGCACAAATTCTACACAAAGTGATATAAACTAAAAGCTACTCTTATTGAAAGTACAATTTCTCTTATACGAATATTAACCCCATAATTAACTGGGTGCCACTACTGTACCCCCCCCCCTCCCAAATTACACTTTTTTCAGTTCATTTACGGCACATGGTATAACTTTACGCCTTTATTAACGTTGTCGCAGAAAGAACTTCGTAGTGTAGTTGGATGTAGCTATAAAAAGTAGCGTGTCTAGCGACTTTCCCTTCATCTATGGCGTGTCTACATGTAAAAATCATAATTTTAATGTTTAAATAAATGTGTACTTAATTTAATAGTCCTTCTCACCTTGTAAAATTAGTAAGGTTATTTCAGTCATGCACAATGCTATAATGTAAAGCATACGACAGTCGGAAAGTTTGCAAAATTCAAACAGACAGAACCAGACAGAAATATCTCATGTAATTCGGACATTTACATCACGTATAAAGAGTTTATCGTTTTATCACATGCTGGTTTTATTGTGTGTATATTATTTATGTAGCTGTATATATATAGACACATGCAAATGACAATTGTAGAATTATATTGTCTCATATACCGTAATCTTTTATCTACATATCTATATAGTATTTCCAAACGAACAGAACACTGAAGGGTTTTAAAAGGAGAATTAATTCATTTTTATGTTACAGTAAATACTCCAACTTCCTTATTTGCCAACATAATATTAATTATTTTAGGCCTTGCTATACTATAGCCATGCTTGCAACAAAGTTTCAAATTGCATTATTAATGCATCCATCAATAATCGAATTCATTTAATCATCGTTCCTGTAAAATACATTATCGTGAAAATATGCTGAAATCATTTAAACAGAATCCAGCATTTATCATGTCGGTTCACTAATAATTTATTGGTTTTTTATCATTTAATAGTCTATGGTTTTGTTTACAAAATGTAATAACGTCAACTTTAAAGCGAATTAGATACATATTATGACGAATTCATTAATCATCATATCTGCTCTTATGAACCGTAAAGCTTGCGTAGTACACAAAATGCAAGTAAATACATGCAAATTATGTGTTAAATTGTACAGGGTAAAAAATATTATTTTGCGAACACTGTGCCATGAAAAGCTTAAATAAATTACATAAACAAACTGGACATAACTTTTCCCCATTTGTTTTGAGCAGTATAAAATAAAGCATGTAAATCCATAGGACATGAAAGTTTAATAGATTGGCAATAATATATTCTATTTCGTAAGTTTTAATTTTTAAACACGTTTTTTATTTTTAAATACCTAAAAAGCTAATTTAATTAGCTAAGTTCTTGTGTGGGCTTAATCTATGTTGTATGTATAAGCTCTTGTATTTTATGTAAGTGCAAATGATTTTTATTTCATGAAAACTTAAGAGATTTAATCTATAGATAATTCATCAAGGGCGTATCTAGGAATTGCAAATGGGAAGAACTGAAAGTGTTTGGGGAGGGCTCTGGGGCTAAAAATGAGCTTGCAAAAAATATTAAAATTTGCAATTAATAATATTATCATGATCTGAAATAATCCGATTAATAATATTTGCATAGACTAGACAGAGAATTTATTGGCACTGACAAAATATTCCCTAGTAATTCAACTTGGAGTTGCAAGTGATCTCGTGACTTCCATTCCATTCAAATCCATTCATACGCAATCGCTGATAACACAAGTTTAATAGGACTTCCTTCAACACACATCCTTTCATTTCATCCAGGTGCTCTTCTCCAAGCTGCTTATATATATTTGCAGACAAAATTGGTCTGGGAGATATATCAAAAATATATATCTTTGTCAACTCCTATATATATATACTCCAAAATCAGCAGGTATGGTATACAAAGAATATATTTATGTATTATTTATATATTTTATGTAAAATTGCATTTAACGCCTATGTCATATGCATTTCGCCTTTGCTACACAATTTCCCCGCACCATTCGGTACTCAACTCAACTATCCTTAATGTTTATTATTATCTAACATCTTATTAGGTATCTCATATCTTTCTTTACTTGAGAAGTCTAGTTTCAGTCTGTTCTTGTTCTGTTTTTTGTGCAGCAACCGCTATATCTGGCTGTGCCGCTGGTCGACATTGCCAAACACAAAAAGCCCTTTCTTTTCTTCGAAGCCGTCGACTCGGGATAGTCAGAAGGAAGTCAGGAGGTTTGGAATTGGAACGTAACGTAAGTATTACCATTTTTAGACATTTACACTTTTATTTCCGGTTATTTCTATTTACAATGTTAACTTTGATGTAATAAAGAAGTGTGAATTGGATTTTTGTGGCCCTTGAAAACTGAAATAGCTTAATTTTTGACATTTCCAGGTTTGCACCAAAGCAGCACAAGATAAGTGCGTAGTTTCCAGAAGGTATTCGGTCATTAGTCATTTGTCTATCGGAATTTGACCATGTACCGATTTATTGTAAACTCGTCTTCTTCATCGGCTGCAGCCGCTGCGGCCAACACATTGTTAAAAAGTCCAGCAAAGAATATCGGTTCTCCAAAGAAAAGTCTACTATCACTGGCCCTTAATTGTAACAATAGGCGATTTGCTTCCACCACAGTCCCTCCATCCGCATCAGCTGTTGCAAAAGCTGCCTCCGGTGCTTCTGAATCTAATAAAACTAGTTATTCTACTGCTTCAGCATCTGCAGCTGAACCCTTCCTCAATGGGTCATCCACATCATATGTTGAAGAAATGTACAACGTTTGGCTGGAGAACCCTGCCAATGTCCACGCGGTATCCGTTTTAAAATCATCATAATCATCAGTTGTTGTATCTAAATATTTTTGTGTTCTTCTTACTCATATATTTTGTGAATGTAGAGTTGGGATGCCTTCTTTCGAAATACTTACCAAGGGGCCGAGCCAGGGCAAGCTTATTCTCGTCCCCCAAATCTTGCACCTGCGGAGCGAAATACTGTGCCGATCTCAGCATACGGAGGTGCGTCCAGTTTAATGCCTTCTCCAGGAGGACTCATGCTTGGCGGTGGTGCTCCAGTTAGTGAAAAAGTGATTGACGATCATCTTGCTGTGCAAGCCATTATTCGAAGTTATCAGGTACGATACGACTACGATCAATAGAAAAGATGATCTCATGCAACTATTAATTCTATTTACGATAAATTCAGTTAAAATGTAATCATTTATGAATCATGTAAGTGTTATCTATGCCGGATGAAGTTAATCATATGTAGTTTAGCGTTAAACGTACGTAATTTGTAATTTGTATGTATGCTTTAAGTAAGGTGAAGTGACTGTCAATTATTTGTGCAATTTTTGTCATCATTTCCACAAACTCCAATTAGGTTCAAATAATTTAGACATTTATCGGCTTCCTGTATTTAGGTTTTGAATTTAGGGATTTATTAAAATTGAATATTATTTGTAGTAGCATTGATCATTTCAATTTTGATCAGTCAAACCCTTTCCATTGTTCAGTTAGTGGGCGATATTTGTTTTGTTGCTTTTATGTATGTAAATGTCTCTCTATATTTGTCAATATTTGTCAATATTTTATGTGCATACGAAATAGTTTCCAATTTCTAGGGTTTAATTTATCAAAAATTTAGTTATACGACTAGTTTAGCAAATTGGAAACATAGAAATGTTATTCTTAAGACAGTAGCTATCGTTATTTATATATATCGTGTGCAATATTATATGCTTTCTCTCTGTTTTGCATTTTTATTTTTCTAAATGTTACTTGAGATGAACAAGAATTTCGTCTTTCTACTTTTAGGTAGGGACATTTCATTGTTTTATATTTAGCTGCAGCTCAAGGTTACAGTTTACAAGAGTTTAGGTACATGATGATAGAATATTCCTTGTTAATATTATTAGGTTTTTCTTGTAAAGTACAATATTATTGTTATTTATTTAATATATTCTCTCTGTGAAGACTTAAGTAAGGACTAACCGAGGTACTTATTTACTTCTTACCACTCTGCTTTCCTTTAATCTTCTTTTCTAATTGAAATGAATAATTTCATATTCAAGCATGCACTTTGGGGATGAGTGGTTGGTTCATGCATAATATTAATGCAAAAATGCAGTGCTGTATTTGCAGCTCAACTTTCGCAATTTTGATTCATTACTTTTGTAAAAATTGTATCTACTTAATTTATAACATTTGACTGATTTCAAATGTTTTTACCAAACAGGTATATAAACTACCTGTGTGTATAGTGTATATTTTTTAGGCTCCTAATTATGCAGTAATTGTACATTATACATAATTATTCAAATTTGAAATTTTTAACATGAAAATTGAATAACTACGTTCTATTTCCCAAAGTATAATGTATCTAGTGCATTTAATGCTCGTACTTACTCGTAGAAATTACTTAGCTACAGATAATTTGAGTATTACTATTCTGGTTCAGTCCCGGTCGACAGTCTTCAAGAATAATTTTATTGCTGAGCAAATTGTTAATTAAAACAAAGCTACATCTGCTGTATCCATTTATTGTTCTGTCTTCCTAAGCGTGAATAATATGCAATGCGTATTATATATGTAAATTTTTGATCCCAGCCAACCATACCACCTTGCAAAAACCAAATAGCATTAAGCCAATGATATTTTTAAACGATTCTCCTATACAGGCCCGCGGACATCATATCGCCCTATTGGATCCATTAGAAATTACTTATGCCGACTTACATGGGCATGCAGATTCAAAGAATACTAAAAAGGAGATTGTCGTGAGAAATTATATGCATGGTTATGGTTAGTTATGATTCATTTTCATTTCAGATAGTTCGCGTAATTATTTTTAATGTGAAGTCTACGTCTTCATTATCTTAAACACAAATTATTATCCATCTACTCTTTATGTACGTTGATTTGGTGTAGAAATTCTGTTGTCCCCATTTACTTTACTAGTAGTTTCCTTTACAAACCAAACCAATCTAGTTCAAAGTACCTTTTTACTTTCCTCTCTTAACTCAGATTGGATTTTCAACGAAAGTCAAATCTCTTGTCTTGTACAGTTTCTAATTATTATTCACTAATAAGATTATGTATGCTTTGCTTTGCTTGGCTTTGCCTGCTTGCAATTTTATATGTTCCATATAGTGTGATGGTAGTACATAGTACATAATTTTTTAGTATAGTCCATATAGTAGCTATTATTCTAGCTATATAAAGTTTACATGTTACGTTACGGGTGTGGTGAGGTTACTTTGAGGTTAAACTGATTAAAGGTTAAATCATGTTAAATGAAAGTGCAGTCTGTAGCAAAATAAAACATAGTTATGTGTTTAACCACATAAATTTTAATTAGTAAATAAATAAGGCAGGTTATTAGTGTAGTAGTATTAGTATTAGCCTTTAGAACACAACAGTAACATTGTGTGATCTTGTAAACGTTTCTTAACATTAATTAATCAGATTAATCTACTGGGGAAATGATGTCTATTTTCTTAACGTTTTCAATTCGAAAGCTTTTCTTTATGTGGAATGTGTTAATGTCTACAATTTCAATGTTGTTATACATTTTCTGAATTTTCTGACTTTTCTGAGACTTTTCCATTTTCTACTCTCCTTTATGTGACCTATCGCATTTTGTATAGTGTACAACTGTACAACAACAGCTATTTATTACTAACTTTTCTGGATGAATTTCAAAATCTATATTACTGTCTGTAAACTAACTAACTTTTAAATGTTTGGTCGTGTTTATGTGTAATCAGTAATAATCTGATTGGAAGTGTTTGTCCTAAAAATAACTATGAAAATCTAATAATGTAGATCGATAGTTATGCAATAGATAAATCAATTCTTTCATTTAGTTTTTAAGACTAACCAAATATAACTAAAAAACGTAACGTCATGACAGATACGTGGTCATAACATAGCAGAGCTGGACCCATTAGGTATAGCTAGCGCTGACCTTGATGATTCAACTCCTACGGAGCTTATCTACAAGTCATACTCGTTTGGTAATTTATTTACAAGACATTATATTACCTAATACTTATTATTCATTATTTTCTTTCTTTCAAGCTTACTATTCCATAACAGATAACACAAGTTATTATGTAATTATATAAACATTTATTTATGATGACAAAGGACACAGTATTGATTTTATATTTTTCATTTTTATGATTTCCTGCGTATTTCTTTCAAATCGTGTGATGTAAGTTTTATTCTGTTTTTAGTGTGGTCGGTTTTTGTTAGTTTTCTTTTCTTTTTTGCGTTTATACATCATTGGATCATACTTTTACTTTCCCACTTCCAATGCGCTCATCTTCAGTTTGATTTGACATATAGTTAATAATTCTTTCTCCTGAGTGAAATGTTTACTGTTGTACATAGTGAAATTATGTATTTTCGTAGTTATTCTTATTACATGTAGTGAATTGTATTTAGTAACTCAAATTAATCTCCAGTTGTAACGTAACGTAATGTACCAGTAACGGTATTTGTCGAATTGTAATTGTAGTTTTGCGTAGCAATGTTAATTTACGAATGGACAACTTTCTCTGCTAATCATTCTTATTCTATATATTACCAAATACTACTAAAAGCTTCTTTCTGCCATTATAATATTATTCCTTTAGTTATTATTAGTAGTTCTTTAAAAATTAATTATAACAAACAATTCCAACTTTCATACCATCATTCATAACCCTTCCTTACTATTTTTGATTTTAGTCTCCTATGAAATTCAAAACTGCACACACTTTCAACACACAACCTAATTCCTCCTCATTTCTGCACTACTATCTCGACGTGCCTACCTATTAGTATAGTACTATTCTCTATTTGGTTAATTATTTCTGACCAAAGCTATTATGTGATTTATGAATATAAATTAAATTGTTTATTACTGTGACAAAATAGAGGAGAAAGACATGGATCGTGTATTCAAACTCCCATCGACAACTTTCATCGGCGGTGGCGAGAAAGCTTTATCACTGCGAGAAATCCTCCATCGTCTTGAAAATGCTTATTGCCGCTCCATTGGCGTTGAGTTTATGTTCATCAACAGTTTAGAGCAGTGTAATTGGATCCGAAAGAAAATGGAACCTCCCGGTGTCATGGAGTTTGATAACGACACGAAAAGATTGATCTTGGCTCGTTTGACACGAGCAACCATGCTGGAGTCATACCTCGCAAAGAAATGGAGCAGTGAGAAAAGATTTGGCTTGGAGGGATGTGAAATGCTCATCCCAGCAATGAAACAAGTCATTGACAAATCCACTGATTTCGGTGTCGAGTCTGTGATTATGGGAATGCCTCATCGTGGAAGACTCAATGTTCTGGCTAATGTCTGTCGTAAACCCCTTGAGCAAATATTCTCTCAATTTGCTGCTCTGGAAGCTGCTGATGATGGTTCAGGAGATGTTAAGTACCATTTGGGAACGTACATTGAGCGACTCAATCGAATGACCAACAAAAACATTCGTCTTGCTGTTGTCGCAAATCCCAGTCATTTGGGTGAGTCAAGCAAAAATATATTTCTACTCATACAAATACTGATAACATTATAACCTTCATGTTTTTTTAAATAAAGCTCTAACAAAACATACGTTATCTTTTAATGTTTTCATGCAGAGGCTGTTGATCCAGTCGTTCAAGGGAAAACTCGCGCTGAACAATTCTACCGAGGCGACAATGAAGGGAAAAAAGTCATGTCGTTGTTGTTGCATGGTGATGCCGCATTTTGTGGTCAAGGAATCGTCTTCGAAACTTTCCACTTGTCAGACTTACCTGATTACACTACACATGGAACCATTCATATTGTCGCTAACAACCAAATTGGATTCACCACCGATCCTAGACATTCAAGATCCAGTCCTTACTGTACGGATGTTGCTCGTGTCGTCAATGCTCCAATATTCCACGTCAATGCTGATGATCCAGAAGCGGTTATGCATGTCTGCAACATTGCTGCAGAATGGCGTGCTACGTTCCATAAAGATGTTGTTATAGATCTGGTATGATATAAAAAAATAATTGCGTGTAGAATATTAATGAGTTTAGTTTTCTTTGGCAAGAAATGGTGTTTATTAATGTTTTTTGTCATTTTAGGTATCTTACAGACGAAACGGTCATAATGAAATTGATGAACCCATGTTTACTCAGCCTCTTATGTACAGAAAGATCCGTAGCATGAAGCCATGCTTGGACAAATATGCCAGCAAGTTGATCAGTGAAAGTGTTGTTACTCCTGAGGAGGTTAAAGACGTGAAAGAAAAATACGAACGTATTTGCGAAGATGCTTACAAAGCAGCTCAGCAAGTTACCACCATCAAGTACAAGGATTGGCTTGATTCTCCATGGTCTGGCTTCTTTGAAGGAAAAGACCCCATGAAGGTCTCACCCAGTGGAGTCCACGAAGAAACACTGACTCACATTGGCAAAAGGTTAGTAGGTTATTATAGTTAAAGTTATAAATTCTGTTTTTAAGATTTTGAGTTTAAAGAGTATTAACTTTTTATGACAAATTGTAGATTCAGCTCACCTCCCCCAAATGCGGCAGAGTTCGAGATTCACAAGGGTCTTGAAAGAATTCTTAAGGGACGCATGGAAATGGTTGAAAATAAGACTGCTGATTGGGCTCTAGCTGAGGCAATGGCTTTTGGAAGTTTGTTGAAGGAGGGAATTCACGTTCGATTGAGTGGACAGGTTAGCAAATAGAAAGTATTTATAATACTCCGTAATAAATGAAAGAACATTCTTTCTCCTTAGTGTTTGAACTCACAATAAAATTTGATTTGCTTTAGGATGTTGAGCGTGGAACTTTCAGTCACCGTCATCACGTTCTCCACCATCAAAAGGTAGATAAGGCAACTTATCGTCCTCTTTGCAATCTTTACCCAGATCAAGCACCTTACACTGTATGCAATTCAAGTTTGTCGGAATTCGGGGTTTTAGGTCAGTAAATTGATATGCATACAATTACATTAAAAGTTAAATATAACATATGAAGATTAAAGCAATTTTTTTTAATTTGCACAGGATTCGAACTTGGCTACTCAATGACAAATCCAAATGCACTTGTTTTATGGGAGGCTCAATTCGGAGATTTCAATAATACTGCCCAATGTATTATTGATCAGTTTATTTCATCAGGACAAGCTAAATGGGTTCGACAATCCGGTTTGGTACTTTTATTGCCTCATGGCATGGAAGGTATGGGTCCTGAACATTCATCTGCTCGATTGGAAAGGTAATGCGGATTATTTACTACTTTTGCCTCATGAATTCTGACTAGTAAAGTATTTTTGGTGATCAAATTGAGATATTGTGCTAAATTATTTTTAATTCCTCATTGCAGAATGTTGCAGATGTCCTCAGATGATCCTGATGTTGTCCCTGAAGTCACCGATGACATGTGGATGCGACAATTGAACGATATAAATTGGATTGTAAGAATAACATCAAAGATTTCAGATGATATAGCATAGAATCAACAACGGAACATTATTACCTTAATATTACTTCTATTTCTAGATTGCCAATTGTTCAACTCCTGCTAGTTACTTCCATCTTTTGAGACGTCAGATCGCTTTGCCTTTCCGTAAGCCTCTAGTTATCATGACACCGAAATCTCTTCTCCGTCATCCTGAAGCAAAATCAAGCTTTTCTGAAATGACACCCGGTACAGTATTCCACAGAATTATTCCTGAGCCTAACGGCAATCCAGGAATGAGAAAACTTATCTACTGCTCCGGAAAGGTATTTATTAAGCCGCTATAAAAAACTTATCTAGCTTAAAACAGGGGTATTAATGTTATGTGTAGTTTAATTAAGGACGTCACATCAAAATAATGTTGAAAAATTATTGTAGGTTTACTACGACTTAAAAAAAGCAAGAGCTGAGCGAGGACTTGAGAAAGAAGTTGGTATTTCACGTATGGAACAAATTTCTCCGTTCCCTTACGATATAATCAGCGAGGAAGTGCAAAAGTACCCGAATGCACAGTTAACATGGGTTCAGGAAGAACATAAGAATATGGGCGCATGGACGTATGTACAACCGAGAATGAGAACTCTTCTGCCTAATAGAGAAATTAAGTAAGTATTGTACTATAAAATTAAAATCTAAAACTAAATTCATGTCATTTTTAATACTAAAAAAGCTGCTTCTGCTATTCTAAATTTGGAATGAATTTTTTTAGGTATGTTGGTCGTGCAGTATCAGCTTCTACTGCCACTGGTAGCAAACATCAACATTTGAAAGAATTAGCTCAACTGTACGACGGTGCATTTGCGTAAGAGCTTTGCATAAGTAATGAACAAAGGGAGTCGAAGAATACTGCTAGTGTTTGGAATTAAATATGATGAATTGAAGAGTAATAGATAATTTTAATCAATGTTATTGGCAAATTAACTTGGATTGGATTGAAAGTCATGAAATATGTAGTAGTTATGTATGTAGTTACCTACCTAATTAATTTAGCAAATAATATTATGTAAAAATTCAGTGAGTTGTAGCCATGTTATAAACAGCATGAAAAAATGTTACAAATTACTTGCCAGACCAGGAAGCTACAAACTACGAATATGTTCCAACTGCTTTGACGAAAGATGAAACTCAAGTGATGAACTGATGGAGTCAACTATTATACCTGTGAGTGAGAAAGAATCTTTTTTCTTTGATATACCTGATGAACATGAAGCTACAGAATATTATTGGCTTCTCTGGCATTCTGTTGGAATGAAGATACGGAAGTCAGTTGCAAAGTTAGTGAAACTTTCAACCTAATTTATTGTTACTTATTGTTTAAGTAAGGATATAAAACAAGATAGTTTGTCATAGTCCACATATTATTATATGTACTTATGCATTGATCTTACGCAAAATAATGTCATGTAGACTGTTAAATATAGTATTGTATTTAATTTCAAACACATTTGATAGAAATAGTACTTACATTTCTCAAAAACACGCTCGTCTGCACCGCACTGGAGAAGAGCAATGTTAATCCTACGAAACGCTTAAAAATACAGACAAAAATAAAGACCTACCAGACCTACCTACTTTATCAGCGTAGCATTTCATTCTTTTATTTTATTCATATAACACTTGTGACATCAATTTATTTATCAATTCAGATACACGAGAGTTTAAAATCTTTAATGATGAAGTGAATGAAGTTTTCCTTTAAGAATACCAAGCAACTAATTAAGGTAACTTTTCAACGCTTTTTGTGCGTTAAAATAAATAGCGATTGAATTAGACCTTTTTTACAATAGATACGAAGACTCAAATAACCTGTATTATTATAATATACATAAAATACTCACAGGTTACATTTATAAGCTTTGAAGTTGAATTTATACATCAATGTGAAACATTAAGTTAAGCGAACTTGCACAAAATAAAATAATACTGTCATTGTGATATCATTGTGCATTTTCTTGTTTACAAAAATTTGCAAGTGAAAGATTTTAATTAATTTTTGTCCAAAATGTTGATAAAAGGACTAATCTCAATTTAGACTCAGGTATGTTGCAATTAGCAAGTATTTACGATTAATGTCAAATTTTGAATGACAAAAATAACCCTGTGATGAGTACAAAAATTGGCATGAGTTTAAATCTCTTCCCAACCCCCAGTATACTTAGCAAGACGAAATATTTTAACATAGTTTGATGATTGTACATAATGTTGTACAATGAGCTTTCAAGATCACACAATTTCTTTCATAAAACGCGTGACAAACTCATAATAAATATGCATATTACGTATACTACTAAAGAAAGCTCTATTTGTCTCATTGACATCCACGTTAAAAAATATATATTAAGGTTAAGTTAAAGCATGACTTCTATTGTTGTAATAATATTTGTGAAGGTACTCATAGTTTGTAGATGCAATAATGCATGGTAATTGAAGCAGAAGTAATAAATTAGTAAAACATTAGCGTAATAAAGGAATAGTAATATCATCGTAATCATACTCAAGATGCCCCTTCCTTGCTGCACGAAACGTTATATAGTTATAACTGTGCCGACGTCTCGGGTCTATAAATACACTTTTGACTGATGCTCTTCCGCCGTCTCTGATCCAAAGGAGTAGAAGCAACATCGTCGTAGAAAGGTGGTACTAAAATAAATACACAAGTATGATTAATTTGATTAGTAAAATACTTTCTCAATTTAGGCAATTTTCTTCATACTATATTGAGAAGACATATTTGTTAGTGAAAATGAATAAGGGTTCGTTGCAAAGGCTGAGGCACACCTTTTTACATGGAAATTACCGGATCTACGAATTTCAGAAAAATTCGAAGATCCCGTAATTTCCAAGTAATGTAAGGTGTGCGTCTGCCTTATGCAGTAGTTAGATAGTATTATGATTATGAACATACATGTCTCAAGTGAACTGAGAGAAGGAGCTCTTGAAGAGAGTTGAGAATAGGGTGGTGGCAACGAAAGCAGGGAATCCGTTCCTGATGTTATTGAAATGACTGAAAGTGATCGAGAAATGGGTCCTTCGTCCATAATGTTTGCCTTCAATTGAATTTCTCTGACAGTACCAATTATTACTGGCACATCTCCTTGTAGAGTCGGACTATCATTTCCATCCAAGAAAATTTCAACCTATTCATTTTTCACGCATATGATTTTGAATTTAACACAATTTTTTTAATCCATCTTTTAAAAAAAATTCTTATTAATAAAAATGAAATGAGAATCTGAAAATACGTACCCTGAAGGAATACATGTGTTGAATAATGATTCCAGAAACTGAGGGATAAGTGTCCTTTGGGATTATGATTGAATCCGCCCATTGAGCCATTTCTAAGGCAAATATTAATGCTGGATCCGTGGATTCCAGAAATTCTACATAGGTTTTGCATGATTTTGAAGAGACGTGGCTGACATAGCACACTTTTTTTGCCAAACCAACAAAAACTCGGGTAATATTTTTCTGGTAAGGATTGGTCAAATTCAGATTGAATGGAATTTCTTCTCCGGGCAGAAATCCAGTTCGAGGTAGCGTCAGAGTAAATTTTAAGCCAGTTTTCTTTGAAAATATTGATTTGTATTGCTGCCCTTCCACGGTCGCTGGCTTAAGCGTTACAGGAACTGTGCGTAAATTAAAATAACTTTGAATCTTAATGAGCTTCCTCGTAATCTTCGTACTATCAACGCTGTGAGTTTCTATTCGACCGACTAGTTTGTACGTAATATCTCCATGTGTTCCTGAAAAAGACCCCGGGAAGGGAAGTTTCTTTATCGGAATTGTAAATCTGTATTCATAATCTGAACTTCTAACAAGAATATTTGGTAGAGCTGGCTTGTATCCATTCGCCGTGGACTGCTCGGCCACTAAAATGGAAAATTCGTGAAATTATTGCACTTATATACGTAAATTACAAATTTGTATGAAAATCCATGTGAGATTTACCACTACTTCCAACAAAATACACTCTCGTCCATGTAATGGGTAAAATACTTTCGTTTCTCATCCTCATTCGACTTCCTGATTCATAACTGACTTCCGCAGTGCCTTCTAAAGCAACATAAATCCCTAAAAATAAAAATAAACATTCACACATGGATTCTTTGCAACAAATGAGAACATTCAAGAATAATTAAATCTTTTAGTCCACAGAAAATATGTATGTATAAAAATTTTATACGAATTTTTGTTTCTATATAGTATCTTTATAGTTTATTAGAAAAGCAAATTACCAAAGCATCTGAAAAACTCGTAATTGCTCATGAGCAATTTCCCTGAAATCTCATCTCCCGGCGCCCACACTGGGATATGATCCATTCCACGAGAATTTCCAAGATCTAATTCAATGCGAAAAATATTCACAGGCAATGCTGGTGTACGACCACCAGCGCACATTGCACATTGCAGAGTCATTGTACTTAACACACACTTGTTATATGAAATTTCCACAAAAAATCAAAAAAGTTCTATAATATGAAGATATTTTCTTCTTAAAATGTCTATGCACACAGTGTAATTGTATTACTTTATTCCTAGAACACTGAATACTATCAAAGAATAACTTTGAAATATTTTCTCAATAAAGAATTCCTCAGGTTCCGAATTCCCATCATTATTAAACTGGACTCGACGAGTACCTTGGAAAGACGAACCACCACTATTACGATTTATAAAGCCTGTTGTTGTGAATTTGTAGCTTAGCAATGGTAATTCGTAGTTAGTGTGGTGTGTAGGTACCGTAGGTACCTATAAAATGTGGAGACAGAATACCCACACACATAAAGGAAATAAATTACTACGACTGGCATGTGCGGTCCGACGCCTTTACTCGAAGGACCTAACTGAAGCTGCGGGTATTATCGATGTTTTGATGTGTTTACAAGTTTACATTTATGTCTGGTATTCTATTTGGTGACGACCTTACAACGTTAAGTAAAGAACACAACACACAATAGAATTTTAGTGGATACATATGAACATGGGCTATCGGGTGATGGATCGATATACAATTCTCCTTAGGAAATCATCGATTAGTTCAGGTGTAACTGTAAGTGTAAAGTAAAAGCATAAGCAAAATCATATTATTAGTCATAAATACCAAATGTAATGGATACGTATTCTTCTTTTCAAGGGCTTTTCTTCCTAAGCTTTTTTCAGCTGCGCTAAAAAATTGATCAGTCTCCTTTTTACTGCTGTTGCATGCCATGTTATATCACGCAATATTATAAATTGACAAGTAAATATTAAAGTAATATTACATACTGTACTACATGAACTTGAAGGTATTTTTGAATATTTATTTAGTACAATAAAAAAGGTCCCACTCTTTCTTGTACAATGAAAATACATACAACTTCCAATACAGCGAATGGCAAAATATTATGGACATTCACAGACACAGATATTATGCATTATTACTTGTCTTAAAGAATCTAATGTATATAATCTTTATGTGCATGAATATGTGCGAGGATTTAGACATTGTTCATAAAAATTGGGGAAATGAGCATGACATGATATTAAAAATTCTATACAATTGCATATGCAAATCAGGAAATGAGTAGAAATACTACCATGCAGTTTTTATGATAACTGACGATGAGTTGACCGCTGTATTACTGCACAACTTCAAAATTCTAATACATATAGGTAGACATAATGCTATTGATAATACAAAGGTACCAATGTAATATAGTTGTCATATAAAATGTTTTTACAGCAATGAAGAGAATATGACAAATCACATGTATTCGGGTCAATTGAAACTGCATTGGAAACAAGCATTGAGATATATTTTTGTAAAAATACTGCAGAACAGATTCAGCCTCTGTTTACCGGATGCGCTTACATTGACCTTTTCTTTACTAATCAAATCAGAGGTATATAATTATTCTCCTTCGTCATTGTTATAACACCTACAGGTATATATACTTACTATTAGAAAAGTTGCAACACAATCAATGTGATCGGTATATGGCAAAAGCAAGTTTCAAACTATGCTCGTTAAAAATACTAAATCGTTCAAAATATATTGGTGTGGCAAAACGACATGTTTCTCACTTGTTCACTTAAAAAGCATCCACAGAACTTAATTTGCAGCAGAATTAAATACATATGCACTGCTGGCCTTTGGCTTTGCATAAAACGGTTATAAAAATGTTGCACTCAAGACTTTTTCTTCCTTTTCCCTTTCATAGGGCGCTAATGGCGATATTATGTATGCTAATTGCAGTTCTGCTTGTACTAACTGCAGAATCCGTACAGATTCCATACTCTACAGACATAATAAGCAATAAAATAACATATTTATCACCATTAATGATAATCATATTATTGCGCATCTGTAAAAATGACTACTCTAGTCAAAACATTAAGTGATATAAGAATATGATCAAAATATTATTTCGGTAAAGGATGTTATTAAATTTCATTTCCTTACGTCTGCAATTCTTATATTTAGATATGAATTCTGCTTTTTGGTGTAATGTAATGTAAGTAGTTCAATAATCCTTGTGTTAAGTTACCATTTATAGGTTGCAATGTGCTTTCTATTGTTATTTCTAAAGGATGAATCCATGAAATTACCATTTTATCAAAATTCTCTCATATAAAAACACACTAGGTTTCCTAACATCAACATTATCAAATCAGTCCTACTACAAACACAGACAGATCAAGCAATCAATAGTAGAAGCAAAATACATAATCCAAAAATCACTGCGGTAAAATGAAATATCGTTCCACTATGAGTTTGTTCCCGGTTTTCTTATTTTTCTCTTTATTTTCCACGCATTTTGTAAAATCTCAAATCACTGAGATTTCATCGACTATGGGCAATCTTGAACTAGCAACGGAATCCCCCGATGTTCAGCTTCCGGTTGAAGATTGTGGCTCTGAATTCGGTCGAGTGCAGAAATTACAGTTGAATCCACCTTGTGAATCCAACGGGGATGGGAAAACTTGCGTTCTCCAAAGAGGAACAACTTATTACTTAAACGCTACATTCATCCCAAATGTCTATGCTGAAGAATTAATGTTACACATTCATCAAGTCGACCCTAACTTTGGATTCGGAACTTCATTGCATCCAGTACGTTCTTTTTTATTTCTTACATGATCTTTTTCAAAAATTCTTAGTACTTTTATTTTCTCTGGTAATTAATTCTTTTTTATTTAATTTCTTGTAGCCTAAGAGCGCTTGTGGACGTTTCGGTGTTGAATGCCCTGTGTATGCTGATGTTCCCGTTGAAGCATTATTTTCTGGAACTTTCCCCCCGGAATTGTTACCCATAAAACTCGTTGCCAGAATTTTCTTAACTGGAAAAAATGAATCTGAGATTTTCGGTTGCAAACAACTGCCTTTGGATTTCCAATAATTTTATTCTACACTAACAGAAACCGAAATATTTATCTAACCTTATAAATATTTAATATTTTCAACAATGAAATATTTATGTAAATTAATGTCATATCCTTATCAAATATTTTCAATCTTATTTTCGTAACACACAGACAAACCGACTTTTTTATGATCTGTTTATTCTGAACGTGATAAATTAGAAATTAATTATATTTTAAATGCATAGCAAATAAATGAAATATTTATTCATAATAATATTTATATTTGTTCATTCGATTTCTTCCGTAAAATTCTACTTGTATAAGTAAAACAGAAAACTATAAAAGGGCTTAATAAAAATTGTGTTAACAATAAAACTGATTTAAAAAAATTATTTCTCTAAATACACGCACTCGATTGACTCGATACAACTGTTACTATTATAAAACATTTTATAACTTTGAATGTACAGAAATGTAAAAAGTGTTTTAGAAATACTCTAAAGCGAATTCATCTCCAGTTCCAACGTTGACAACTTGGAACCCGTTGTATAAGCTGCAGTTGGGACCTCCGACAATATCGAAATTTCTGGCGGATCCCATGTAAAGACCGTGAACTCTGAGTGCATGGTCAGACACCCAGCCTTGGATGATTTTACGACTCGCATCCGTTGCTCCAACGGCAAGAATGACCTTTCCAATTGTGAACACCTTGCCTGCAACTGTTGCGACTCCTGCTAAAGATCCCAAAACACTGGTGGCAAGGACACCACCTGCGACTGCAGTCAAGGCCGCCAAAGATATCAAAGTTATGGGGTAAACAATATCTTCCAGTGTGTCATAACCATTGTCCCCGTTCCATAGTCTTGCTTCAATTGTAAACCAAACTTTTCCAACTTCCCTGTTAATTAATTCGTAATTCCTTTACATCAGTTTATAAATATCAAAACATGCAATCTAGAAATAGGAAGGGTTTAGTGAAATGTCAAAAAAATTGAAGTTATTGTCTTTTTGAAAAATGAAACTACAATTTTTCATGTATAGAAATAGTTAGTAGTTATAAATGAGAAGGAATGATTAAAATTGAAGTTTTTTTATAGTTACCTGTGAATACATTCGTCGGGTGCAACTGCATTTTCATAATACAAAGGAGTCAAATGTTTCATGGCGATATTCAAAACACAACTTGTTTTATTACAAATTGACACTGTGGAACCCATTTTTTATATAATGTGTACTATAATATTGCAATTTTTAATATTTTCCTGCCACATTCGGGGTTTTAGTTAAAAGTAAATGTGTGGAAACTTATAAAATGCTTAAACGACCCAGGCGTCTCAAAGAAGACAGTTTCAAGACATCACCTCGCCGGTGTATGCATGGAGGTGTATGTTATTCAGAATGAATGAGAGCATAATACAAGTAGGATTAGTTCAATGCATATTCTTTGTTACTCTCAAACCTTAACTTAAACCTCAAACCTACTTTTCATGGGGTAAAATTATGTTTTCTAGTATATTATGTGTATGAAACAGTAAACCCATACCTAACCAGTAAGCATCTTACTGTAGTAGTAGTCCTACTGTATAAGGAGGATAAGTATGTATAGGTAAACATTTTGTGAGTGCCTATTGTAGACAACAGTTCAAAACGGTTCCAATATTCTTAATCAAAAGGACTTATTAGTTTCTGTGAGACATATATCATTTTCGTCTCTTAAGAGAATTATAGAACTAAGAATATACTTTACATTCATGCATTTGTAAGTACATAGTAGAACTTTTAAATTGCATCACATTAACTTGGCATAACTAGTAAAAGATAATTAATTTCGTGTTATAAATATACTTAACCCTGTGAAATGAGAATGTGTTACCTGTAATTCACAAAGAACCTACATACTTTACTCTATGACTATATTTATTCCATAGAAAAAGCCAAAGCATAAAAGCGACTTTTCCTTAATCTATGTATTTATTCTTGCATACTGAAATATAAACTTACAATTACTACCTGCAATAACAACAGGTAGGTGTATAGTTTTCGTATGATGTGAGAAAAGATGGGTCTGTTCTTAATGTTTGTCTACATTAACTAAATAACAGCCACTTCTACTTAAGGCTTAAGGGCATTTGCTATATCGACAGCCTTTAGCAGTCAAAATAAAACTAACACAGCCAACTTTTGTGTTCAGTCCCTCTTACCTACTTATATAACTCATTCGGTACAAATATTCTTTTTTGTGTATATTTCTATATGAATTCATGTTCTTATGAGTATTATAGGTATACAAGAACGAATGTATGTATTATATGTAAGTATAATACAGTTCTTTTAGAATATGTATAATTTTAAGAACTTCATAGTCCTAAACTATATATAGATGAATGAAGTGTACATAAGTGTGTGTAGCCAACATCATTTTCCCTTGTAAGGGCTTCTTTTTCACACTTCCTTCACATAGATGGTCGTCGCAACGGTGAAGGGGCAATAATGGGGTTGAAATAACAGAAAGCGTTTACATACAACGAGAACCTAATACTCCTACACTAAACCCACTCACACTCTCAACTCTATTAACCATTTATTGTAACATACCATTATTAAAATTATTGCAATTCCATATTTATACCTGTATTGACACATTTTTTATTTTTGTACACTAAATTGCTATATATTACTTTAACAAATCTCAAAATTTCAAGTACGTAAATATCATAACACAATAGTATGGATATTCATTAGTATAAATCATTCTTAATTGTACAACACTGTTACTAGTAAGTACAGTTTAAAAATATGAGAACAGTCAAAAAGTCTCTGTATAAAATTAATAACACGACATTTCGTTATCTCTACCTGCATAATTTATATCTTCAAAACTATTTACGATCATGATGTAAAAAAGTGAAGAGTATTTCGTTACGGGTTTAATAAATGTAAAAATCTGTAAAAAATATTGTAATGAATCATTGAAATACATGTGAAAAATTAATTTTAAAAAGAAGGTCCTATATAACTTTAAGCTTTAAAAATGCTGTTTACGTATATAGAAGACGATTTTACTCCACCTTTAGGCAACCCCTCTGTATTGCTGTAACTTCGTAACATAACATGTGAGGAGATCCTTTGGCTTTTAGCGTTTTATGTCTTTGCTTAAGGTTTTTTACCCTTGTTTATATCCATCCAGTACTAAAATTTCTGTTTCTATACTCCACAAGTACAATATATTTGTTATACTCACTCTGTCAGAGCCAAAGTACAGTATTAACGCAAGTAAGTACTTTTATAATAGCAAGAAAATCTTATCTCATAATACTGAATTTGACTTGACCTTCATGCTGAGTAAACATATCAATATCAACCACATTTCTCCCTTAAGTTAAATAAGTTACTTTAATTTAATTCTGTAGTAGTAGTAGATGAAGATAGACTGAACTGTATATACAGTGCATTAAAATAGATCAAATCATCGGATGCTAATATTCAATACGTGTATAATAAAATAAGTTTTAAGTTGTAAGTGTAAGTGCACTGAAATAACCTAAGAGATAACCTTTCTTATAAATTGTATATTATACGACTGTGTATAGGATATAAGTATTAAATTACACAGATTATATTATTGTGGCTTAGTCATAGAGTGTCTTAGTCATAAAACATTTTCATTCTTCCAGTTAAACAGTTAGTTAAATTAAAACTATATGCATCCTGCAATGAGATTCGAGTGAATTACAATCCTCTGTGTGTGTGTACTTATATGGAGCGTTTGTGTTAAACTTACGTGTAGGAATACTTATTATTGCATGTGTATATACAAATACAAATAAACTCGTTGTATTTATCAACGAGGTAGGATTATATACATAACTTGTTGCATTTACGTTTAGGCAGACAGATACGAAGATGAAATCGAAGTAGCAGCTATATCTTTACTAGAATAGAACACATGTGGGGTTAAAAAATCTGCTTTTTTGGTGCTAACTGTGGTTGGTGAGTGTAATCATAATTATTGGAGTATTTTCTGTTGCTACTGTAGATTAGTGTAATTTATCACATTTTGCAACGTCCTGTTTGTCATTCTGAAATATTTTTAAGCTGGTATAAAGTGGCAAGTTAAACATATTATATCAAAATATAAAGTCAAAGAGTCGTAAGAGAAGGTTAAAGTTGCACAGGGAGTTCGACTTGTAGAAGTACCCGATCTTGCAGTTGAATTACTTATTGGAAATATGACACAGTTTATTTGGAATGTGTATAATTAATTTAAGTAATTCCAGAGCAATAGAATACAGATAAAAGTTATTGATATTTTATTTACAGTGGAACAATAATTATTACAGACAAGAAAGAGATAGGTTCATTCATTTGCCTTATCTCATACAGTTGTGTGTTCTGTATAGATGTAAGTTAACATTGAAATTTAAGTTGTGCAATCCACAAAGCCAAGAATCATGAAGGACTTTTGGAAGTTCATGGGAAAATTATTCCTAGCTGTTACTCTCATCGTACTAGTCATTGTTTTAGTGAAAAAGTTTAAGAAATCCGATCCGGTGGATTACGACGAGGATGAAATTGTATACCATTACCCCAAGTAAGCTTATTAACAATATGTATACGATAAGTATTCTCATTCTCTATTATGGATCGTTATGTTCATTATAGTATATAATAATATAGTACTACACACAACAGTTTATGCACATTATAATTATTTGATTCTAACTTCTCCATTAAAAATTACCCATCTCGTTTTATTTCATACTCAATAATAATTTTGTGAATACATGATAATGACAACGATAAAACAGCGACTTTTGAAAATAGAAGAACAATAAGAGCATAAGAGCACCAAATGATCCAACCTATATTGATATAATTAATATAAAATCACTTTTGCTTAATTTTACACGTATGTTGGCATCAGAGTTGTAAAATAGTAAATTTTTTAAAACTTTTTCAGAAGTACAGCTATAGGGAGATTGCCCATTAAAAATGACGATTTTTCAGCCAGTGGCTCATCCCCAAGCAATGAAAAATTTTCTCGGCAGTTTGAAACGGCCTATAACAACTTAACCAAACAGTTGAAGAAAGTCAATGATAAGGTTAATAGTTAAAATATTTTTATCATATATCATGTCATGCGTTATGCGTATAACTTTTTACATAACTCGAATTTACACAGGTAACAATTTTCAAATTGTATTTTTTAAAGGTGAATTCTCAAGATCAATTACTTCATCGAGTGATATCCGAAACAAATGGAAGTCTGGCAAATATGCGAGATAAAATAAATGTCTTGAACAAAACACTTTACAGACACTTGGAAGGAAAAGTAAGAATTCTATAACTCTTCCGATAGTAATTCTCATTAAATTAACGCATGTGTTATCTCATGCAGCAAATTATGTCACAAGAACGTTTGTATAAACACATCTGCATGACCTGAGGTTTTTTAATGTAGTAATTCTCGTTGACTTACAGACACCTTTCGAAACTACAACTTCAGAAAGTAAAGACAGAGACGATATATTTCCATTTGCTCCTTTGGATAACAGTTGTTATGAACCATTTAATGATCACCCGAATACAAGCAGATATGCGCCTGTAAGATATTCATCTGTTATTAACGTATAGATAAAGATTGCTAAATGAAAAGGGATTTTTACTAAATGTATACAAAAATTCATGAAATCTTTTTCAACATAATATAGATTATCCCGAATACACCTACAAAAGACACAACGAATAAGAACACTGATATCGGGGATAATAAATTAACGCCTGCCACATGTATCTTAATTCTGAGAAAACCGGTGAGTAATCACTTTGTATAGCCTTGTCACTCAATTACTTTTCATTACACAAGTTACAACTAACTAACGCTAAGTGAACAAATGAATCATATAAACTATTTTGGAATTTTGGTTTCAATTAAACTAGTCAGTTCCGTTTGACAACAAAATCACTTTAAAGGGTCCCAGTGACGAATATCGTCTTAGTATTGCCGGAGTAGCTACGAAAGCAACGGAGTAAGTGCGAACATCTACTTGTAAATAATTTATACTAAGAATCATTTTGAATTTTTTGCTGACGTTACTTTGGCTTATAGATTTATCGTAGACATTTGCATCGACACGAATATTTTGTTGCACATCAACCCGAAATTCGATGAAAATCAAATAATTGTGAATGCGCAAGATTCCTATTGGGATGCGTCTAAAAAAGCTTATGCATCCCTTGACGGAATGGTTCCTGGACATAAATTCCAAATAACAGTTACACTTGTAAAAAACATTTTCCAGGTATGAAGTAATTTTGAAGACAAATTTGTATGCAAATTTTCAAACTTGATAACGATATGAAAATTTTAACTGTATATAGATTGAAGTGAACAATGGAGCGACTACTTTGTTCCAAAACCGTAACAATGACACAACGTCCGTGGAAAGAAATGTGCGAATACGCGGAGATGTTTATTTGAATTTGTTAACCTTTGAGATTCTCGATAAACCTGACAATGAGTCAGCATCAAACTCATCAATTTCCAACAGTTTGCTATCTCCCTTTGGACTCTAAAATGCCTACTCGAGGAATCCTCTTCTTCAGAAAGTACCAAGTGTGAATAATGCGGAAGTATGTTTATAAGAGACATGAATATTGTACTATGAACCTTAAAAACCTATAAAAGTAAACCTTATAAGTCTGAGTAATGTTTAGTGCCTACAATACGACTAAAAACGTGCATCATGCATGAGATAAAGCATTGATATCAATTAATGAGCTTGCACATTTATTTTGATGGACTTATCACGTTTTTTACACCATTTCCGGCAATAAATTTATTAATGTTACTATATACCAGTGTTTTTAATTGTGAGCTATCATTAAATTGTGTCATTTAAATGAAAACTGAATGATTAAATGTATATTATGTACATGAAAGCCTATTGTTACAATTAAAAGAGAAAAACTTTGTTTATAAATAGGATTGTAATTGTTTTACAAAGAATTTTGGCAATTTTGTCACAAAATTTTAATTCCTTGAGGAGCACTCCGTTTGCGGTGTTGTTTCATCATCCGCAGGAACTTCTAAATCTTTTGCAAAGTTCTCCACTTGATCCAATAGGAATGAGCAATCCTCCTTTGTTATACCTGAACTGTGTAGAACCAATTTGAAAAATAATGCGGTTTCCTCACCAGTGGAGATGTGTGTTTTATTGAATCCTTGAGCCACTAAAAGCATAATTCCCTTCTTCGTCAGTTCAGCCATTAAGTACGATGTGTGCTAGCAAAGGAAACAATTGTAAAAATTACAAAATATATTTCTGTATGATATTTTCCTTGTTACATACAACTATAGTTATAAATACAAGTAGGTAAGTAAATTACTTTGCTGAGTTTGTGTTTAAATTTCTTATCGTCTTTATCCATGCCTTGTAAATGTTTGGGTACATAATAGAAACAGACATTTGTACACTCAAACTCTTCAAGAATCGGCACAAAAGTTCCATCCTTCGCTTGACGTCTTTTTAAATCTTCCAAGATGAATTTCGCATTCTCGTATACATGATCAACGTGTTCGCCCATTACATTCAAGCCCTACAATTTTTACATTATTATTTTTATATATTTTTAAACTTGATTATGGTATAGGTCCAATAATCATCTATTTACTTGGAATAACAAACGAAAAAATGCTTACTTTTGCTTTCCACATGAGCCAAAATTTTACAACGTCAGCTCTGCGACTGCACTGAAAATGTTTCTCTGCCGTTCCCCAATTGGAATCCGAATCAGACACATCAGATTGAATTTGACGGAAGTATTCCATTTTCTCAGGGTTGATTGAAGAACGACGACGAATGGATTCCATTAGTTCCATTTGTTGGACAACGCTGGATGGTCGACGAATGGATTCCATTTGTTGGGCAGTTATGTTGGATCGTCGACGAATTTGTTCCAGTTCTTCAAGACTTATCATCACAGATTCTCGTCTCGGGGGGCTTAGGTGATCCATGGTGTAACCAAGTCCAAAGGTGTCTTTTAACAAGTCTTTGTGTCTTGTAACGAATGTCACGCTTGTTTCACATGAACTTTGCATTTTATGTTGATTCCATGTAAAGGAATCCGATCTAAAAAATCATACACATTTTCTTATAGCAGTTTCATCCTAAATAAATTGACTATTTTGTCAATGGAAAAATAATTACTAAGCTGAAGTCATAGAGTAATTCATTACAGTTCAACTCCATTAAGACGGTGACGTTGATTCTTTGAAACGATGACGCCTCCGCCGTATGCTCCAT
Organism: Pogonognathellus flavescens; assembly: GCA_019776165.1. NCBI lineage: Eukaryota > Metazoa > Arthropoda > Collembola > Entomobryomorpha > Tomoceridae > Pogonognathellus > Pogonognathellus flavescens. The sequence continues at coordinate 11,765 of JABASD010000826.1, read as the reverse complement.
CCACATGAAACCACAACTGATATTTTGCACATATCTCTGCGATTTGTACCAATGGGTCGAATGCTCCTACGATTGTAGTCCCTAAGAAGAAACGAAGAGAATAAAACAAAAGTAATTACCTACTCATTATCAATGAAAGCGAAATAAGGAAACAGAATTTAAAAAATTTATGCAATAACCTGCTGTAGCTCCAACCATTAGGGGAATTTTATTATTTTCCAGATCTTCTAAAATTAATTCTTCTAAATGTTGTACATCCATTTTTCCTTTTGGGCATGTTTTAACTTTTCGAACATGTTCTGTACCAAAACCTTTACGACCAAAGAAAAGATATTTAATGAAAATTAATTTTGTACAAAGAATTATAATAGTAGATGAAAATCTTCCTGCTTAAGAATTATAAGTTTATTTGCAACCTTCGAAGAATCCTCCTTTGGCGAAAGAATAATGTGCCCGATTTGACACATAAATTATCACCGGGGGGAGATGAAACATGCCCTTCTCCTTTGTTTCTGGAAACTTAAAATTTCTAGCCACAGCAATAGCGTAGCAATTGGATAGAGATCCTCCAGGTAGAAAAACGCCATCACCTTCACTATTCGGGTAGCCAACTAAAGTTCTCACTTGATGTAAGACCTCCTCTTCCATCAATTGATATGCTGGGGCATCCTTGTAAGTTATCATCGGTGTGTCTACAGTTGAAGCAATGAAATCCCCCACAACAGCGTATGGATCCAAACTGAAAATCATTTTGATCATTCTAAAAATCTGAAAGTTGCGTTCTATGTTATAATTCTTATGTATAATAATGTAGTCTTCATTTCTTACCCGGCTAAAAGTTGGTAAACGAAATAGGGATGAGCCACATTGGCACTGTAAAAAATCATTTTGCGAAGAATAGTCAAAAGCTTTAGCTGGCTCGTTCCTTTGTCTCCGAGTTTAAAATCGATGAATTTTTTGAGACATTCTGGCTTCCGAAAACGAATTGGAGGTTCATTTTTCCTCTCCTGCCAAAATAAATCTTTCTTCAGTAAAAGATCGAAAGAGAATTTTATGAAATCTTTATGAAGATCCCGGACAGCGGAAGATATGAACTCGGGACATTTTTCAGGTGGTGGTGGCGGATCAATTTTTTTCGGTGCGGTTTGTGTAGTCATTTTGAATGAAAATGTCAATTATCAAAAACTAGACAGTCTATGAAAGCACACTGAATGATATGCGACAATATATTTACTGAAAGTTAACTATTATAGTAATTAAGACAAAATAGTATGCCTGATGGTTGTTGAATATCTAAAGTGTCAAATATATCTGTGGTCATGCGGTTGGTTCCAAAAAGGAAATAGTATATTTATTTATTTTAGATACAACAATTTAGCTTTGCAATTGTATTCTATTGTATCAGATCCTGATATCTTAGTGGAATTTTACACGAAAATACCTAAAACTTTTCAATGTGGGAATTTGGGAATAAAAATTATTAATAATGTAAATTATAAATACTTTTCAATAACAAGAATTACATTTTAAGGCTGATATTTGCACCCGCATACTGGTAAATAATAGTATTGCATGGAGATATTATATATTGGCATGTGTTTCCTCTTAAAATGTACTAAGGTATAGTATATGCAGCTTATTTTTGTTAGCTTTACCGTGAATGAATAATATAAGGAAACTTCTATAGGGAAATTCGGTTTTGGTTTTCCTGTAGCATCATCCCAGTCTCAAAATTAACATTACTAGAAAGATTACGAATTAACAAAATTTGCTGTTTCAGTTTGCTCCGTTTTTCTAAGAGTTAGCCAACTAAATTTTTGTTTCGCTCCGGAAGAAAATAATAATTCCTGTCAGAATTGAAAATCATGAACAACTCAGAGCAACAAGATCCGGAAACACTTCCCCCAGGTTTCCAACCGAATTTCGACGAAGATTATTCTGATGATGAAGAAAACCAACTGATCCTCACAGAAGACAACAAAGCTGAGAGCATCCGTCGTCCTCCCCCACCCAAATCCTATCCTCGTCATGTATCCGTCCCTGTTAAAGATTTACATGAAACTTTCATCCGAGATGTTTTCAATGCATTAATGGAAGAAGGTTTATTTTTCAACGAGGAAGATACAAAAAAGCAATCTCCATTCGAGTACAAAAATAGGCAGGATCTTGCAGAAGTGATAGATTTTGAACTTAAGGAAACGGGAACTGACGATGCTGAACTTTTAAAAATCATACGACAAATTATCAAACACAGTCCTCATCCTGGTCATCCTTACTTTCTGGAACAAAGATCTGCCGGGTAACTCCAAAATAAACCCAAATTTTTAATTTTCAAAAACAACTTAAAAACATTTTTATTGAAAATCCCTTAGGCTGGATCCTTACGGCATAGTGGCTGATTTGGTGGCTACATCTTTCAACAACAACGCAGTTCTGTATATCATCGCACCTTCTTACTCACTTATGGAAACGGAGGTAATCCGCTCGGTGAGCGTTTTAGCGGGTTATTCCCCAGAAGATTGCGATGCGAAGGGTGTTGAAGGCATTATTACACCTGGAGACGCTCTTGGTCACACCTACGCCATTGCAGTTGCAATTAATCAGATTATGCCAGAAATTAAAAAGTGCGGAATATTTGGAAAACCAAGACCCGTTGTCTTTGTTTCTCAAGCAATTCAGTACGGCTTTAACAAAGGGGCCATCTTGTTAGGTGAAGTAGCAGTAACACATTAATTTTTATTCTTTTACATCATTTTAGTTAACTAAAGGCCAAATAAAATAAAATGAAACAATATTTTCAAACCTTTAACTTCAAATCAAACAGATCTAATACTAATACCATTGATTAGCTATTATAATTTTGAAGGAACTATGTAATTAATTAGTCAAACTTTCAACATATATACAGGGCTGGGTCTACAATCCGTTGTTGCTATAAGGTGTCATAATAATGGCAAAATGGACGTTAATGATTTGCGGTTTCGTATTGAAGAATCCAAAGCCAGAGGAGATGTGCCTGTAATGGTTGTCGCCACAGCAGGTTAAAAAAGATATCCGCTAGCATTAGCTGAGACGTATAAAATTGCTAAAAAATTGCATGTGTAATATTTGTGTAGCTATTAAAATCCTAAATAATTATAGGTACACCTATTCTTCGAGCATTTGACCCAATTGACGAAATAGCCGATATAGCCGAAGAGTATAAACTTTGGCTGCACGTGGATGGGACGTGGGGAGGAGGATGTTTGTTATCTCAAACTCAAAAATCAAAGTTGAAAGGATTAGAAAGGTAATTTCAACGTAAACTCTCTAGAATAAAATATTCCCTCTGTTGAGAAAATGTCATTGCAATAAATTTCTTCACTTTTAGATCTGACAGTTTCATTTGGAGTCAGCATTTCATCTTGTCAGCTCCTTTCACCAGCGCGGTACTGATATTAAAGCCAAAATACAGCGGTTCTTTGTACAATACGCTTGGTCTAAAAGACGAGGCTGACTATGCTTTTAGTCCCACTCCGTTGTATGACTCCAAGTACGATCTTGGAAACAAACACATTCAAACCAGTCGAAGACCAGAGATATTCAAGTTTTGGTTCATGTGGAAAGCCAAAGTGAGTAGAAGACCTTTTATGCTGGATTATATAATTTTCGAAGTACAATTTTTAAATTACCTGATACGTTTTTGGTTTAGGGCATTTCTGGATTGGGCAAACACATTGATTACATTTTTGAAAATGCAAAATTTTGCGTCGAGGAAATCAAAAAGCGTAAAAATACTTTCAAACTCGTCTTGGACGAGTTCGAAGGGACGAATGTGAGTTTCGTATACATTCCTCCTACTTTAAGAGGTCTGAACAGATTCTCTGACGATTTCAAAGATAAGATCAACAAGGTGAGTTCACAAATAAGTTTACAGACAGTGTGAATTAATTTATGTGTACGATTGTTACATAAGATAAGAATGGAAGTTGTGTGTATGTGAAATGTCATAATTTATTCGAAAGGTGGCCCCTACACTTCAGTCACTTCTTTTGAAGGATGGGATCATGAGTGTCGCAACTCACAAGTTGCCAACGACTCCGAATTTCTTAACGTTCGCCTTACACAACTCGGCTGTCACTCAAGCAGACATTGTCTATTTGCTGAATCAAATCGAGAACTATGGACAATCGTGTGCTGAATTGACATGGAAGTGGTCTACAGAAGGACTCTATCAATAAATACAATTTATTGTTTTATTTGCATAACTGTTAGGAAGATTTAATGTGCATACCAATTAGCAGAAAGTGCACATTAGTCACTGTAAATATATACTAGTAGATATACAATAAACATATAGTATACCTTAAGAACAGCAATAACAAACAATAAAATATGTAATAATATGAAAAAGCAGTTACCAGTACCGATCCAATCTTTATATGTACCGTCACATCAATCTTTCACTCAAGCATCATGTACAGACAATGTAATATTTCTTCTTCTTCATATCATATATTTTCTTTAAGCCTGAAGTAAATCACAGAGTAATTTATTGTTGAAATAGTAATAGCCAGTACAAGTAAAGAAGTAAATATCTATCCATACTCACTTACAATGTTAGTTAGTATAAAATGTTAGTCATTCGTCTTGTCCCGGGGGTTTGCAGTTTGCAGTAACCATTTAGCCAACAATCTGCTTAAGGTTTTGATTTGTCATTAGACTTTCAGCTACTTATGGCGAAATAGTAATTACAAATATGAGGTAATTAGCAATTTAGCAGTAAGGACAACTGTGAAAGCACATTCAATCGTGAATGCATCTAAATTCACATGATAATACTATCATGATATGTATAGGTAGGTAATTAATTATCTTCAAAAAATTCTGAAACTAAAACTAAGCAATAATATTAGGTTTCGGTAATTTAAAGTGTACAAATCGACATCGTCCCTATGCATGTATACTGATTCATACTACTGTAGTATTCCTTATAGCCTTTTGAGCATACTAAATGAAATTATTTATTTTGCAAAGACATCGTGCTACAAAAACATTTTTCACACAGAATCCATTTAGTACCTTCTACATACACAGTGTACTTGTTTGCATTCATAACTTTATCCGACTTATCTTCAACAGAATTTATCTATAATCAACCTATTGTGGAATTGAAGAATAAATATTGCTTTTAAAAACATAAATACTTAACTAAAATGTTTGGATACAGTGTATTACAGTATAATAGTATATACCTACTTAATAATAGTATGTGATTCATTGCAATTTTTTAATATTTGTATATTTGTATTTAATAGTTACTTATAATGTACATACTAAACATACTTAATAGGTTTAGTTACTTCTACGTGTAGTTCACAGTTGTCTCATTAATCGGCTACTGCAAATAAACTTCAAGTACCTTGAATTACTTTAATTATTACAGCCACTACATATAATAACCACCTGTACTTACAATTCCCTAGAACATTATTCTATATAGCCCAGTGTATAAATATGGCTGTAACAAATGAGAAATTAATTAGAAGGAGAATCAATTATCTCTTAATCATCAACATTCTCATAGTATACCAGTTTTCTTGTTTGCAATTGCATAATACTTGTAAATCCTACTGTTATAAATTTTTAAATTAAAAGTGGACGGTCTTATCTAATCTTGAAGCTCATTAGTTTTGCTTTTACTACATGCACAAAATGTCTGTATAGTAATAGAACATAAAAATTCCCTTAAAAATTTCTGCGGAGAACACGGATAGCGCCAGGTGTTCTACTGTAATATGTACGAATGCGAATCCAAATAGAATCAACAATCGGTTTACAGCAGGAATAAAAAGTACTAAGAACTAGTAGCAGAACAAACAATATGCATGGCATTTCTATTTCTTATAAGGCAAGCTTATCATTTTATTCACACTGAGACAAAATCTACAACTTATTTATATGAGATGAGTTTCTCCAGGTTTTTTATTTTTTTTTTGCGGTTTCTGGAATTTCTAAGTAATAACCTTATCAAACATTGCTACACTCTGTGGGTAACTTTGTTCGGCATAGCAGGGGAGACTACTCACATGGGGAATAAACTTTTATTTTCTTTTGCTTGTTAAATTCCACATTAGCCTACTACTGTACTCTACATTCTAATTTTTATTTGTTCCTGCCTTGTAAACTTAAGAAAATTACATACACGTTAATAGTACTATTTAGTCATACCAGAAGGTTTTATTTTACAGGGACACAATTACTACTAGGAAATTTACTTAATTGTTACTCGCATTTATAACGTCTACAGAAATCCATACCTGAAGAACGACCTGCCTACTACAATTACAATGAACTATTATTAATTTTTACAAAATCCGCATGTACTACTACACCAAACCATGTATTAAAATAAAATCCTGCCTTGGTATATACACTTTATGTTTACACAGCTGCATTTAAGTGTAAAACAGTGTTACATAATTTTGCCTTCTTTAAAACCGCAAGTCACACTCACATTCTACGAAGTCAATACACTAAAGCATACTAGAGACAGCTCTTTCAGCAGAAAGAAGAAGTTTAGATTACACAAGGAAAATTCACACTGATTTCGATTTTCATTCGATTTATGATTGACTTCAAGTGCGTTTGTATGTATAGCCTTGATGTTCTCACTCACAGTCTCCTGTGTAGTCCCATACAAAACAATAAAATACAATTTATTCATTACCATTTGCCATGAAAATGGTTTAAGTCACTTCATTGTTGCTTTGTATGACGTGCGTGAACGATATAGGTATTAAAAAGGCACGGCAGTCTTATAATTTCCTAACAATGCCTAATAGTCATTTGACATTATGCCATTATTCCGCTTTTCCACAGGCAATGTGAGACAAAGCTATTTAGCTATGCATGATTAATGTATTCATTAACACAATCACGTTATATATCTATATTATCCCTATATCATCTATATTGTACTAAATACTCCTAATATTATAGTCATAATGCCATGGATGGCACACGAACACATAAAAAATCCTTACTTAATACGAGCAGACACTGTGTACAATGAATTATAAAATTTTAATCGTGGGAATTTTCCATCCGTTCGTATATAATTCTAATATTATCATGTATGAGTATGAGCATTGTGATTTCTGTAGTGCATATATCTGTATACGCACATTGTACAGAACGATTCATTCATGCAAGTGCCTTCCGATTGTGTGCACTTGCACTTGGAAGTTGAGAAAAGTACACGCTTCATTATTCATGTAGGCTTTAACAATATCCCCGTCATGATTATAGTTTAGGATGTGTAACTACTAAGAAAAGGTTTAGTCCATTTTTATATAGGTATTTCCAGATTTCGTATATATTGGTTTGCATGTATAGATAATTGGTGTTCTATTATTCTTAAAAGTTTTAATTGTGATTTCTAAAGAATAGTTTTGCATTTGTAACTTACTACTTGCAAAATTGCAGTAAATAAGACAGTGATTGACATAATGGCATTTATAAGTTGACAGAAATTAACCAGCATTCAACTGAGAATGAGAATGCCCACAGGCAATTGCACTACACAATTATTAGGGTCGTTAACAAGACTTTGATTACAATTTAAGCTGTTTTGTGTTTATAAGTAAATCTTCATTGGTATTATTACCTAGTGCTACCTGCAAATAATTCAGAAGAAAAGTATTTATTGAATCGAAACAATGTTATTGAGCAATGTCTCAGTTTAATTTAACGTGTGAATTTATTTCAAGATTTAAAATTCAGATAACAGGCTTAGTTTCTCTGTTTCTTCTCGTGGGGTACTATCATACCAATGTGGAAGCGCTGGGTAAGTGCATTTTTGTATGAAATCAAAATTTGTGTTGTGAAATAGCGTGATAATATTTGTAAGTTCCACTTTTACCTTTTTCTTTCACTTATTGTTAGATGTAGTACATTTGAATTCATCATGCACTTCCATAAACAAAGAAAAAGGGAAATGTGTCTCTTTAAAAGCATGTCCGTATTTCGTGGATGTTTTGAGAACAAGACCGATTCTTAAAAGCCATTTGCGTCTCCTGGTCAAACTTACCTGTGATTTCAACGAGAATGATCCTAAAGTATGATTTAACATTAATCATTTTAAAATCTACATATTTCTATCCTGTACATTGTAGAAAAAATAAATAGCTACAGTAAAGTGAAAATTCGATCACTGTAAAAATTCTTGTAAAAATCCAGGTGTGTTGTCCTCTGGAGGATATTCGGGAACCTAAGTCTCTGAAGTATGCAAAGTATCCTCCGAAATCGCAATTTAAAGAGAAGTACTGTAGATACGAAGGCCATAAAAATTTTCATTTACTACCAACAAGTGAAATGTGTGGATGGCATCTCCCATCCATAAGAAGAATTTTGGGGGGATCAGTTGCGTATAAAGGGCAATTTCCATTCATGGCACTTATAGCGTATTCCAACAATAAAAGTAAGCCATTCCTATTTTCGTGCGAATAAAATTACAATGAACAATGAGAAATTGAATTGAAGAAGCATTGAGTTATATTTTCATGAAGAGTTTTATTTTTTTCTCTCATTTTTCATTCTAGACGGTTCGGAAAGTGAGAAAGCGTTTTATTGTGCGGGGACGATTATCAACGAGAGATATATACTGACAGCTGCTCATTGCATGAAACGAATAAACGGATTGATACCGTAAGAATGAATTTCTTCAGTCTGTTAATCGTAAAATTTCTGTATTTTTATTTATGATTTATATCTGCATGTACAAACTTCTATTACATTTAATTAGAACGGAAGTTCATCTTGGGGAACATGATACTGCATTAAATCCTGAATGTGCCGAACGATTCAATGCAGATTGCTCCTACGTAAAGATCTACAATATCGAATATATAGTTCCACATTCAGGATATGATTACTCAAGTCGCTCTAATTATGACAACGATATTGCCCTGATAAGATTAGCTGGAGAAATTGAATTCGACGGTAAATGCATTTTCTACTACATTCGGAATAAATGATTGTGTAACAATTCATTAGGTGGATTAGGTGGCTGTACGTATAAATTCGACTTTTTTATTAATTCGTATAAATCCACTGTAGAATTTATTCAGCCAGTGTGTCTCCCATTTGTAGTGGACTATGGGTTGAAAAATTTCCCGAGAAAGTTGGAAACACTAAAAAATGCAATTGTCACTGGATGGGGAAGAATTGGCTCAGGAAAGGAATTTTAAGATTTACATTATACATATGCACTTATTTATTAAGAAAACATTTTTAACTTTACCATACTAAAAAATCCGGTAAGTAACATTCTATTGCAATATCTCTAATGAATTGTTTTTCTTATATAGATGGCCCAGTATCTTCGGTATTAAAATTTGCCATGCTTCCGGTCGTTTCCAATGAACGCTGCGAAATCGACTACTATCAATATAGTCAAATAACAGCTTTTCAGGTAAGTATACTTGCTGAGACAAATATTATTATTTCGGAGTTTTTTCTTGTACATGGTAAAACATTTCCATACTATAAACATATAGTATATGTATCTTATTTGCATTGTATCCTTTTTGCATTACAGATTTGTGCCGGAGGTAAAACCAACGAGTTTTCCAACAATTACTTAACTTATTGCTATATTATATTCTGTTTTGTAAATTTTATTAACTAAATATCCAAAATTTGCAGGTCTGTTAAAAATCGATACTTGTAGCGGAGACAGTGGGGGTAAGTACTTCAATATTTATTAACCCGAATTTATCCGAATTCGCTTGAATGAACATTCACGATATGTTTTTTTAAACTGTAAACTGATTGGGTCTATATTCTTATTTGTTTGAAGGTCCTTTATTATATATGCATAAAAGTACAGCGGAACCGTATGAAAAACTCATTCAAATTGGAATTACGTCATATGGAACCTCTTTTTGTGGAAAAGGAGTACCGGGAGTGTACACAAGACTGAATACTTTTCTGACGTGGATTTTAGATACAATTGTAGCATAGTTAGATTGGCAATGCAATAAGAAATAAGTGCAAAAGGTCTGAGAAATGAAAAGATTGACGATATCATGTTTACAATGTCCAATATGGTATATTATTCTTATCTATATAACTACTTCGCCTGTGTAGGTACTTAAGTGCTTTATTATTCTATAAGTAATAATGTGGTGGTTTTGTGGCAGGTTTATTTAATTCAGTTGTTGGGAGATTCAGATGGCAATTTACTAACTTTGCATTAAATACTGCATTATGTTTTTACTGTACAAATTACCTCTGTATTACAGCAGAGTTTACTGATTACATTTTTATCCCATTAAGGAAAGTATCCTTTACCTGATGGGTATAGTGCTGCATTAATACTAATCTTAATGTCAATATTACATAATGTAATGGTTTTTCCATATTGTAGTATTGTACACTGATGTGCCATATATATTCTCTACTTTACATGTAATACTTGTAGACTTTTTTATACAGGATTTGCTACACAAATAATATTACTTATAATGTATGTCAATTGTTTTATTATACTTAACTGAGAAATTTTGGTAGCCTAACTCCGCTTTGAAGCAATGCCTTTCAAATCAATATCTCATTCTAATGTACGATCAGGTTAAATACTGTAAATAATGACAATAAATTGCTTAAAATGAAATGATTTGAGCTAAATAATAATTTTTAATTTCTAATGTAGTACATGTTCTTTATTTGAAGACGCTATATTCTCGGCTATAAACAAAATCATATTTGTAAAGGTCAAAGAACAAACCTGCCCATTAAAAATGCCTGAAGGATTTCAGACGAAATGCTTTATTATTTGATGTTACATAGTTATAGGTAAATATAGTCTAAAGTCACATTTCTGCACCTTAATTATAAAGTACTGAACTTTTGATTTAATTGCATTTTTCAATCAGTTAGTTTGTACAAGATGCAGGAGTATATAGAGGACATCAAACAAACAAACGGTTCTGTTTAAAATTTATGTTGATTTTTTATGCATAAGCGAATGCCTACTTTTCGTGCAACACTACCCACTCTATGTTTTCTATTTATATTGTCATCACTAATTTCATTATTGATTGTTGTACCCGAATAAATGGTTCAGGGAAAGTCAAAAAAACATTTTTATGCTATTATGAACTTCCTACCCTTTTCTAACATTTATCTAAAAGACCATTTCAAATATTGATAATTATTTCTCGTTACAATATTTAGCATAGTTTTTACTTAGCTTATTCAGATGATAATCCTTCACTTTTCAATATTTACCATCAATAACTTTCAATTTTTAAGTCATTATGATTTAAATAAGACAGGTTGAGCAAGATTTAGAGAAGATTATTATCAATTACCATCTAATGCAATTTATTTGTTCTCATTCTCATCGATTACAGGATTCGTGATACCAGTAAAACAATTTACATTTTTATGATTATTCATTGATTGAATAATTAGGTCTGGTATCATATGTCAATATCATTCCTTCATATTAGGTAGGTCTTTTGAGACATTAAAGGACAAATAATAAGAGTTCCGAAAAGAGCTCAGGATCATATTGCATGATTTCATGAAATGCTGGTTGTGACTTTATGACGCTGATATTATTCTTCATGTAGTCGAACACCTTCGATCGCAATTCCGGTAGATCATATTTGTGGATTGCCCGGAGAATTTTGACAGCATTGTCACATGAAATAACGGTGGAAGGAATTGCTTCGGCACATTCCTTTACCAGGTCTGGGATACCATATACATCACCG
>JABASD010000825.1:0-56471 GCA_019776165.1 Pogonognathellus flavescens | reverse complement strand
TCCCTGATTCAATTTAAAAAAAATTAATTTGACTTGTTTTATTGTTTTTAAAGCTTTTTTAAATTGAATGCATTTAGATTTCCAGTTTTTACTGATTATATTAATATTATGTAAATTGTGATTTCATTGTTATCGTGTTTAATGAAGATGTTTCGAATTTAAGTGTATAATATACATTGAAGAATGCATACGAAATAATAAATCATGTTACTTAACTAGTTTAGTATTACTTGGTATTACCAAAGCCAGCTGTATACTAACCACGTTTTATGTAGCTGGCTTTGGCATTAGTACATTACATACCCTCAACCCTGCGAATGCGAATTACTTTTACCTACACGAGAATTACAATGACAAGTTTTCTGTGCAGTACACACATTAGGCATTGCTAAGTGTCGTTACCAGTCTTAATACATGTTAATTCATACAAACACCTACTTCGGTATGTATAAGTGGAATTACAAAGGTGGTATTCGGTATGCATAAAATAAATAAATAAGTATGATTTATTATAATTGAGATGAGATTTCTCATGCGCTAAAGGTGTTTATTATATAGTTCTATAGGCTGCTAAACAGTTAAATTAATCCACGAAATCCACGTTTGTTATTAAAACTATAATTTATCTTGACAAAAATTTGCCCTTGGTTTTGCCAGTGTCGATTTAGGAAACAATTTAATTCATTTTGCAGACGAAGTATCGTATCAATCATACCTATAATTTTCATGTCGATGGAATCAATCTAAGAATCTCATCTCATCATCCATTCTCCTCTATACATATTTCTACTTACTCATATCTGTACATATATACAGAATGAGCAAATCTATATAATACATTTTGCTTTGCTAATCGCTACCAAGGTCAATAACATGCTAAAAAAATTTGTGTTTTCTTCGAATTGGTTTTGTTCTGACAAATTCACCCTTGTAATTAAAGCTACAAGCTTCTTCTAGTTTGCCCTTATCCAATTCATCTAAAAGATCTCATGTATTCTTTCCCAAACTTAACTTTCTGCAAAAATTGTAAGGGAACTGGTTCAACATTAATTACCTACCTGCACATACTGCAAGCCGTTACCACCTATATCTACAGGGACAGGGCCATTTTCTTAATAGTTGCTTTTACGGGAAGAGAAACTGGAAATGATAAAAGTAAATTATTTTTTCTAAGTTTCCTCTGTATAACGAAATCGTTAGCACAGTAGTAGTGAGGTAATAGCATAGGAATGCTTATGTCATGTGGACAGGGTAAGGGGCCTATAATGCTAATGCATATAGACATACTTCCAAAAGATAATCTAGGTAAAAGAAAAGTAAGAAAGGTAAAGGCAAGAAAAGGATGCTTAATGTTAACTTCTTGAGTTACCTTCACATCACATCACACGCAGTCACAATCACATACACACGATATATTCTTACGCTACATATAAAACCAACAGTATGTGTACGTATAACATTACATTATCTTCTGTATCTTATGTAATACTATTATATACCTATATATAGGTATATATCAGGGTAGTAGTAGTAATTTAACATCGTCAGCTCACGTAAAGACTTACAAGACGCGGGAGAAGAACCTGAGTAGTGGAAGTTGGACTCGGTTCTAGTTCTAGGTGTAGTAGTATTGTATTAGTGCTGTGTGAATCGTTGGCAAGGAAAGAGTTGAGAGATGTATCAGACTGGTTCAGTATTCAGCTTGAGCTTAAAGCTAGAAATTTTCTCAGGTTAGATCTCAGATCTGACAATAGAATACTAGAATTCTAGTAAAGTTTCAGAGCTACAACAGAATATACCAGCTCCAGACAACCAGTGTTTTTCGACGGAGAGAGAGAGAGAGAGAGAACGAGAGAGGGATCGAAGTGGGAGGAAGCTCGGCGCGATGCGATGGTTCTCCAGGGGAAATTTTCTGTCAAACCGTCCAAGCGTTAGTTCTCTCTGTTCTCTCTTGCACTTGGAACATAGTGTGCTTTTTAACTATGCCATTCAGCCAAAGCCAGCAAAACCAACCCGAGTAGTACATGCAGACTCTCGAGCGGAGTTTAACAAGTCTAGCCAGCTAATGTTATATCATCATGGTATTGTATTATAAGATATTTTCGCCATGCACTGCAACATACACATACATACATAGAGATAGAAGTTATGTATATGCACGTACCTATACGTATTTATATAGAACACAAGCATAAAACCCTGTGTTTGTGAGTGAGACTGCCGGCTGTGAGATGTAAGACTCTCACCACATACCATGCCATAACCATGCTACAGCAGATACGTACACATAATACTCTTGCTTGCTTTTTACTCCTGATAGTCATAGTCAGTCATAATAAGGTGTATTTCTATATGCATTACTACTGTACAACTCCAAGCCAAGCATAACCGTCCAGCAAAGAGATGAGTTTTATATGTACAAGTACGTTTTGTATATTCAAGGAACTACTTATATACGACTACTATTACTACTACTACTACTGCGCTAGCTAGTAGAGATACATACAAGTGACTACAACAACTGCACTACACACACAGTCTAAAGTCTATGTGCCAGTTTAGCGATTGTGAGTTTGTGAGTTGACTTGGTCTCTCAGTATGCGCTACAGTGTACACAGAGCTACACGGACGGAGCTACTAGTAGTAGAAATACAGGCTGAAGTTGTATGTGAATTCTGCCGAAATCCTCGTACTGTGCAACTCTGCCAATGCAATGGAATAGTAGTAGTAGTAGAGTAGTAGTACGGCTGTACAACTCAACTGCTCCTGCCCTGCACTGCACACAGACATCAAACTCAACCACACACTTGCACTCGCAATCAGTTCAGTTCGAGTCTCACTGACTCACGAACCAAAAGGAAATTCTTGTCGGAAAGTCTTTTCTTGTCTTGGTATTCCTGAATCCGATTAGACACTTATACTCTACAGCTTGTGTTGCATACACATTAAATTTGTTACTATTGCTTCTATACAGTTATTCAATCTATTACTGCACACATCAAAGAGCTCATGGCATTCCATCTACATGGTGATTACATATAATCATTGTTCACCTACATAATTATATTTTGTTTTCTGTCCGATACCGGTGTGTTTTACTGTTACGTTTTTAAGAGTTGAGTGAGACTCTACATAAACTGGAGTTGTTTGGAGTGTGTGTGCGATATAGGTACTGTATCCTTGTTCATGTTGACATTTGCTAATCACAACAAAAACAAAACCTAAAGGATGGAACTGCATACTGCATTATTGTCTAGTGCAGTGCTCCTCCAAGGATATATTTAGAAGACTGTTGACGAGGTTTCCCATGTTAACTGTTTGGATATTCATTGGGATGAAATAGAAAGGTGGGAAGGTGGATCTGCCTACTTGAAATATTCCCAAGTGAAGCAAAGTGCATTTGACTGATTTGGCAAGCAAAGTGCTTAGCACTTAAGCACAGAAGGACAGGACTGGTTTCATCTCACCCGTCTCATCTGTCCTAAATAATTTGTGAATGAGTAGTGCTATACTAGCTGTGTGTGTACTTTGCTAGTATTAGATGTACATCGAGTGTAGTAATGCAAAACAGAGCACAAGGAAAATGCTTTTATTCATGAGAAACTGAATGCAAAATTGAATTCTCATGGAGCAAAGTACCTTGTAGATAATGAGGTGTCATCCTCATCTTGTTCTCAACAATTTAAGCAATCATCATCGCCTTCATCATCATCACAACCTTCGTTCGTAACGGCTGCATTGATCTCACAGAGTTTTGTGGTTGTTGGTGCGTTCAAGTGAGAGGCTGTACATAGACTGTTTAGTTTACTACAGCTGAAGAATGAATTGTCGTCTGCCCAGTGTCAAGTCAGTGAGTGACTGGAACAGTTGACGTTGACACTGCGGTAGTAAAAGCTTATTATTTGTGTTCTACTACTACAGTGCAGTGCACTATTCCTCGTTGGTGTCTCACTTATGTCTCATTTTGAGTTCTCTCAAATTGCTGGTGCATGGGTATCGCCGTAATATACAAACCTATAATACCACTCTGCGTGATATCTCAATACATTTCGGATAGACGTATGATATCACAATGGCATCATGCTTCTGATAGTACGGGTTATCAGTTACAATAATACAATTCTGCAAAAACTAACCATGCATAGATGGTCGATGTGTATTAGAAATGTGTGCAATTTATCTTCGTCGCTGTACTGAAAAAGGATACGCGTCATTTTCTTCTTTTAGACATCAGGTGCACAGTTTATTTGTCAGTGACATTTCGTTATGAACATTTGTTAAGCCTGTACAGCTTGGAAGGCTGTAGTATTCCTCAACTCAAGGAAATTACATTTCTACCTACTCTACTGTTGCGACGAGTTATTACATCTGTGTATTGCATTGCGATTTGCATAAAGCACTGCACATCTTCTTGCACTTTGCATAAGACACGTTCTAAAATCTCCATTGAGGGAAACGGAAAAACAGTCAATAAAAATTTGGAAGTTGAATATATTCGAAGATTGTAGTAATTAGTATTTAATCACAATGCACGTTTATACACCACAATGAGAGATCTAAAGACCGAGATCTCTGTTTGAGTGATTTAGTATGGGTTCATATTACACACTTACTTCTGACGTGATTGTGGCGCTGTGAATAATGTTCAAAGTTTCGTAAAGCACAGAGCCTTAAGAATACCCTTTATTGTTACTGCAGTCTACGCAACTACATTTCTGAGACTATTATATTCATTAATTCATTTTCATGATTCATGTTAATTATTCTTCCATAACCTCACGGAAAGGAGAGCGACCGCATTAAATATATATGTACTCTGCCTATTGTCCTGGCTGCCAGTTTATAAGTAGCTGAATGAACTTCTGTAAGGAATATGTTCTTTTTTTCTACACACTAAGAATATTCATGGAAGTTATAAAAGCTTAAGCAGTCGGACATTCAACGTGTATCAATAATTTATCAACACTTGAGTCACCACAAGCATTTATCGTGATACACTTCTTTTCTTGTAGTTTTCACAAGTGCAAATACACACCGGGTCGCTTCCTATATGTACTATTTGTATGAGTCCACCTTCATACGGATACTGCCAATAATACTACAGTGTAGTGTATTCTACAGCAATAATAAGAATAAGACTTGTTAAATGTTTGGGATTTCATTATAGAGTAAAAATAGAGAAATGGCATGAAATGATATAGAGAGAGTGAGAATAATAGTCTTTGTCCCCCTAAATCTGATAACAGTCCTCAGTGCCCTTACCGAAGAAAAGACCCATCTCCCCATCATCAAATTCATTCAACCAAAAAATAACAGATTTTTTGCAATAAAGAAAGATAAGTGACAATATCTGTACAAGTGCATATACTTTGTATTATTATAACCCCTCGTGTAACCTTCATTGTGATCTCCTGCATTCAGTTGACAAAAGAAATCCCTAGTATTCAGACAAGGGCAGAAGAATCAGTTAATTGAACACATAGGTACCCTTCAAATCAAACCACAATAATAGTCAATTTCACGTTAAAATGGATATATTGCCACGCATGGGAATGGGAATTCTTTATGAACTTCAAGCTATTCATGATACCGGGTATTTACTCTCTCAAGATTCTCCAGAAGATTACTGGCATCAGGTTGGTTGCAAAATTTATTACCTCATACATTTTACCCTAGTAATATTTAAGACTGCTAAAACGATCCCTATTACATACATTATTGCAATAGGCTTAAATAGACTTAAGAGCTACCATTTGAAATTCACGATCCAAGTCCATGCGCCGGTATTAACTTTAATAAGATCTGGAAGGAATTATTACATACAATGTTTGCTGTACGATAAAGCATTTGAGTACACAAAGTGTACAGGTATCTGTTTTGATAAACATATTAGATAATTCCTTCCAGATATTTCATTTCATTTGACCTTAAACGTCCGTACTCCGTACAGTACAATGTGCGGAAGCCTACCACTGATAATATGTAATTTTTACTACAATGCCTTGTTACGCACTAAATGCCTACTTCAGCTTTGTACCACATATCATACACGAATGAATGGTGTGTTCTTTAACTACCTTATATGCCTACCTATCTCGTATGCGTCATACTTTAGAAGTGTTAGTCATATATGCGCCTGATAATGATGACAACATCATGTGTTTACTTGCTACACTACTTTTATTAAATACTGACAGAATTACTGTCTATATTGTAATGAGTAATAATACAAACTAAATAATGATATCCTGATGAGTTATGATAAAACTATTTAATTTATTCATCACTCACAGAGACAGCCACTGTTGTGTAAGCCGTGATGATAATTATGTACTGTGTAGTAGTTACCAAAATCAGAAAATCACTGGTGATTATTTATTACGTTAATACATTTGTAATAGTAGTAATAATGTCAAGGAAATTGTCTTACTAATTGGTACGGCACATAGTGCCTACTACAAAGGGAAGGGGATCCCTTCACTCATGCGATAGATTCTTCCTACACAATCTTGATTTACTCATCCATGCAAAGTAAAAGGAAAACGAACCCTTTCGATCGCGGTATAGAACTGACTGTCTATGCATACACTAATCGTAAGAGGTTTGAGTTTGAGTAATCAATACAATATGCAATTCAATTAAATTCGACCGTTTTTCGACGGGTATGATATAGTTAATAGTTAATACATCATCATACCATATACAAAGCCAACTACTATGGTGTATCCTGCAGTCATGTTATTGTAAGCTGTCACGTTGTATTTTTACATGTCAGTTAGCAACCTGCTATTTATTTGGAATTTTACATAACGCATATAAGGTAGACACAGACAGAACTTTTTTGCAGTAAGTGCTTTATCCTCTCTGCCTTTTCTATGTTATCATCGACACAGTTTGAATGAATTGAAGTATGTATTAGCAATACATTGTACCTATCTATATACAAATAGAAATATAGGTACTCTAGTAATATATTTATAGTAGTGTAACAAACACTATTATTTTTATACTGTTCCAGTTATATAGGCCAGAGAAACATTTACGACTTTATGTCATACTGTAGAATGTATAGAGGATGTTAAAGGAAACACGTATAAGTATAAATACAGATTTGAATGTCAATTACTAGTATACATGTAAATTGCACGTAGCCATATAAGGCATTTGAATAGTGCACATAGATTTACATTTACTTGAAATGACTTTTGTGATCTTCCAAATGAGTTTTAGAAACA
This sequence comes from Pogonognathellus flavescens, assembly GCA_019776165.1. Classification (NCBI taxonomy): domain Eukaryota; kingdom Metazoa; phylum Arthropoda; class Collembola; order Entomobryomorpha; family Tomoceridae; genus Pogonognathellus; species Pogonognathellus flavescens. The sequence goes on along the minus strand of JABASD010000825.1, from coordinate 49,236 downwards.
GTTCATGTTATCGGCATACAGAGTGTCGTCATGTACCACAGAAAATTGATACTGTCATTACAAATATTTGTGTCGCTTTCTGTGAAAAAATTGCTTGTTTGGTGATAGATGAGAGCACTTAATCAAAAGTCAGCATTTACCTACTATTAGATTTGCTATTAGAGAGAAACTGAATGAATCATCTTTAAATGGCTGGGTGGAACTTAGAAAAACAACAATTCTATGGGCATACACATACTACGATCCATTTTACTGCAGAGATAAATAGTATCGTACAATGTACCATGGTGTGGTTGTGGAAATTCATGTCAACTTTGTTCATTTTCGCCTTTATTGTAGTAGGTAGTAGTCGTAGTACGAATCGAATGTATGAATTGTGTCTGGTATGGTCTGGTTTGCCATTATTTGCTATCTGGTCAATAATGTACATTTTCATACCATTGTACTATGTTGGTTGTTGTAATAACGTACAAGAGGTTATGGATATTCTCATACATATACACCATGATTATGATAAGGATTTATTTCGTGATATGGAAATCATTACTTGAGCTGGCTGGGTTAAAACTTGCATGCATTACTTGCAATCCAGTCGCTTCCAGTGTACTCTCAAGCTAGTCAATTCAAGTGAACCGATTCAATATCCTATTGTTAGTGTTAGCTGGTGTTATTAAGTTGGCATACTCGTTATACTTTTAGGGCAACATAAAATATGTCAGTATAAACGCTAATATGCCACGTTCCATGCACTGCTGTCGGTACAGTGGTGGTGGTAGTACCAGTACTAGCACCATGTAATAACAAGTATTAAATACAATTCGCTATCTTCAAGTTTTCTAGCCAGCTGAGCACAACCGGATTACATACAAACTTTTATTGTGTGCTATAATATAAGACTAAGCTGCTATATGTGAGGACAGTACGTACTTTACTGTGCTGTGCTCTACTCTTCACTTTATTATGCGGCATGATACGCTGTTTAGCAATCCAAACTAATAATAAGTCTCGTAGTTCTATCGTTTGATCTTATGAATTTTATTTTATGTGTGTGCATGTAGCACGTGTTATATTATAAGGACATAAGCATGAGTTTTCCATCTATGATGAATTGCTTATCATATGATGTCTGGTGTTTCTATTACTTCTATATGTGTAAAGGCTGTCGCTGTCTACCTTTTATTCCAGTAGCATAAAGCATCAGTCTGTTTAACCAGACCTTGTTTAAATTTGAAATGCATAGTAAAGTAACTCACATTAGTATAGGAGAAAATAATCATCATTATATATTACTATCACTATTGGTTGTCCTGTTCCTGTTGTAAATTATACAAGGTAAAGTCTTTAATGTTTCAGATGCATTACAATACATTGCCAAACGACACAATATTTCCGTCGCTGCGTTTGCTATTTTCTTCTTCAGACTCCAGACATTATTACTACAATTGTATTGTAATGCCTTGGCCTATTGTAAGCAAGTTCTCTGTAAGTTTACAAAGGTAAACTGTTACAGATACTCAGCATTCATAATGGAGTTTCAGTAAATAATATTTTGTGGCTTCTCTGCTAATGTCGCTGTTACATTCAGCAATTTCTCGGAAAGGAGATTGTATTACCTATTACTTCTTGCTACTTATTTTGTATTGTCTACAAGTAACTTTTGTTGGCATTCATTATGAACTGTAACTGTATAGATACACTACACACAAACAAATAAAGTCAATAGTAAAATTCATAATAGAATTTGCTCTCAAAATATATTTCCGCTATGTCCTATAACTCATCGAACAAAACAACGGTTTCAACTTTCAAGTAGTGGTATTAGGAAAACACATGTCTTGTCGGTCGATATGATGTGCAAAGACATTTCTCTAAGGATTTATATTCGTTTTGTACAGGTCCCTGTCTAAAAAATATCAATGTAAGTACCTAGTATTTGTCGAAAAACACAAGTTATATACCTACGTAACAAGTAAGAGTGTCTGAATTTGTATTTGCACAAAGTACTACAGTAAAGAATATAATATTTACTTTCTATGGATATTTTAGAGGCAATGTCAGTCATGGTACATCAGAAGCAATTCTGTTATGTTGGCGGTTTGGTTTACCCAGTCAAACGGAAACTTAATCCGTAAAAACGTTAAATGTAGTAATGTCAAGCTGACTTCTGTCTTAAGATTACTAGACGTATAGATCACCATCACAAGACCGTGTAGCAGTTGTTGTAAACGTTACCACAGTTTTCTGTCAGCGTAACTTACTGCTGCCGTATGTAGAAAGCGAGTAGTACAACCTTAATAGGATCCACATTGATACCCGTTGCTCTCCTAACTTTGTATTTTGTATGTACTCACTTGGAAACTTTACTTGCTGCTTCAACTCCAACTGTCTGTGTGTATTTATATAACAGAAAGCAGCAAAAGTGCTCAGAGACAAGGTAGGCTGTAGTCGTACCAGCAGCTTTAGTATTTGCAGTAAATTATTTTCTTCTGTTATAGTTAGTGCTTTTCTACAGCCAGCATATACCACAGTAGTAAATACTTTGCGACTGTCTCGTTTCGAGAAAAGTAAACCAACCAAATGGGAATTGTCCAATTCTTTTCAACTGAAGCGGAGCAGGTTATAAAATCAAACGAGCCCATTGAATCTTTAGAACAGAATTTTCTTTAAACCGAGTGAGTGTAGGTACTGAACTGACCTTTCAATGAATGCCATTTTTCACCTAACACACACATACTTTCGACTGATCCGCTAAATCCGATGGCCATTGTGTCCAGTCACATAACTTGCAAGAATATATCACTGGTACAAGTTACAACCCTATTTGTATGGATGAGAGACATATATTAAAATAACGTCTGGCTATAAATTACAGGTACACTTCACGTGTACATTATTGTCTGGTGAATTTTGTGGCGTTCTTTTAGTAGTATTATTATTAGGGTGTGTAGTAATGTGTAATTCTATGTGGTATTTTTCTTGTACTCTAGTAAAAAACCATAATGTATTAATGCGATCGTTACCTTCACCCCGGGTTTCACAAAAGGTCCTCCACACACACATCCTACATACTTTTACAATACATACAATCGAACCAGAATATCTCATCTTATGATATACATAAACATAATATGGTACTTTTATTACCATGCTCTATGCATGTATGTGTAGATACCATAGACACATTATTTTATGTATTACATAATGATATCACTACATAATAAGACGCTCACGGTGATAGTGATAACTACAATGCAAGATGGGGGAGCTTTATAGTTTTTTAAGTTTACTCTGTACGTTAAGTCTTGAATCAAATCTCATAATGCTTACGGATGGCTAAGAAACGCTAAAGGCGAGAGCAAAAACCTCAAAAGAAAGCAAAACCTGCATAGTGAAGCCAGTGCATCGATTACCTTACTCTACATTATTCTATAGAAATCATTTTAATGCATGGTGCTTCGCATTATGCACACAATGCTATTCACACACAGTACTACTTGTTTGTGCATTCCTCTATGTACACGTATAAAACTAATAGTACACATTCACACACACACATAGCTATCATTTAACACCGTGTTTAAGTATCAGGATCGTATATCTCTCTTCATGAATGTCAGTAAATGCAACATTACATGTATTATCATAAAGCTATAAGAGAGAGTGAGTGTAGAAGCTCCGTGTGAAATAAACCTGCCCCATAAACCCTCTAAGCTGGTTCAGTTACTACTACCACTATTATTCTAGTACAACAAGTCAGTAAATGAAGAATGTCTGTATGTGTGTAGCTCTTATATTCTCTATATTATACTCTTATTCATATTCTTCTATACACTCATTGCGTTCTGCTGTTGTTGAATTGCTATTCAGCACAGAGTTAAACTTGACTCGATTCGACTTGACTTAACTTGACCAGGTCTACCAGCGGATCATATTATATAAACAATTGTTGTGGGTAGCCTTTCAAAAAGTATATACATAGTTTACACAGTGCATGTTTCAAAGCAATGATGATTTGATGTGACTTGCCTAGCTTGCATGCTATGCCTCACCATATCACATTTTACTTTAACATTAAGGATAAAAAACACAATACCGAATCAGCTTTACTTGGATTTAGTTACAACATTAGTATTATCATACAAAAAGAATATACATTCATTTACTTCATTTTAACGTCGTCCTCTCTCTTTCTAGTAGGTTTCATAATATGCTGTCCTGTGTGTGTGAGTGCGTCTATGTCATGTCACTTGGAAGTCAACTTTTTGAAACAACATTAAGTATATTGCACACCAGATTTATTTACATTAGCAACAGTAGTTGTTGGTGCTTAGTACTATAAAGTACAATGATTTCCTCGGCTAACTACTAGTAAAATTCGGAATGTAAATTTACTTCGCATACCTACTCCTCTGCTGCGAGGTTAAATGTTAGTATGATGTACATGCATACCACACCAGTAGTACGCGTTGGTTTTTGTTGTGTTATGATGTAATAATATGAAGTAGTAGTACAGAAGGATGATGATGGGAATAGGCAAGTTCTAATTCTAGTTAGGAATACACACAGTTGAACTGACAATGAGCAGTCGAGAGTCAACGCAGGGGAACGAATGGGAATTCCTTTGCATGTATTTATCTGTATATCAAAGCAAAAGCTTTAGTTAATGACCATATAAATATAACTGACTGTGAGTAGTGTAATTCTGTAATGGTAAGTGGTTGTATGATGGTGTAGTGTCGTGTAGCGCAGGGTGTTAGCAGCGTCTGCTCTATTCTGTTTGATGCCTAAATATAGGGACAGTTGATTGTGACACTGCTGTGTGCATACTCCTCTTCTACACATCTGAATGAGTCGTCGAAAAGAAAGAGCTAGAGAGAGAGAGAGAGATGAGATAGATGAGAGAGAGAAGGGGATGGAGTGGAATTAATCTATTCCCATATATATATATATTTTATATAGCTTTGGTAGATTATGCACATTATTCTTATAAGTGTACGAGTATTTATACCTCGTATTGTGTTTCTGTTGTTGTATGTAATACCTAAAAGAGTGATTGCCTTTTGCCTTTGCCTATACACTACGAGTAAAATGCTATTTACAGAATCTAGAATCATCCCCTTTTCTCATTTTCATACGAGAATCTCATCTCTCCTTATAGGAAATGCATAGCGGTAAAGTTCCATATACGAACTTTATTTGTGTAAATATGTTGTTGTTCTTATATGAATATGGATTAGATTGGACTTGACTGGTCGTGGTTATCAGTACACATATCTGATGGCGGTGCTACATGTGCAATGTACTATAATAGCATTAGACTTGATTGCATGTATTTTCAGAGAGTTGACAATAAAAGAGGCTAGCCACTTGTCAAAATGCGACTGCGACTATGGTGACTTGAGTTCAGAAGACTCGGATGAGTTGACTTGAATTTCTACAACTACTTTTGTTAGTTAATAGTAGTAGAGTGCTAGTATGTAGCCTAAGTAAAATTTAGTAGTTGTAGAGAGAAGTTCCTTGCTAGTAGACCAAAATTGCGATAGGATTTTCTGTTATATTTTGCATGAAGTGTAATGTCTCAATTCTCGCAGCGTGCTCTACTGCATTGTACTGTTATTGCACCATAGTATTGCTCGGTTGTGCATAAAGCTGTGATATAAATAAGGACAATGCAAGATAAAATAACATTATTCTCCTTGTGATATGTCGTGTTTGTCTTTCCTTCTATGGAACAAAAAATCTACACAATGTCTGAAGTAAGCCACTACTGTTGATGTTGTGGTGCCTTATAGTAGCTTGTGTAAGTAAGTAATGGATTCCCAGTGTAATATGAGATTTGCCTGCAGTGCAGTATGACTATTGTTATCCAGCAAGCACTAAACAGCATTTCTGAGGGAATGTCTTTTACTAATATACAATAAAAGCGGAGCTACTACTAAAGTGAATTTATAAATATTAATGGACTTGAATGGTCGTGTAATGTTTCACTGTGTATGTGAGAGTTATTTGTATAATTATAAGCTGGCTTAATGTTGACGGGGGTTATTATCAATATGGAAAAACTTGATTACATGGAATTAGAAAAGTCTTCCTTGTGAACGACTGCTGAGGATGTAATGTTAGAATGATGAACCGTATGAAAACAGATGGACAAATTAATCCAACAACAATGCCCTTCCAAACAGACATAAGTCGTGCACGAATGTCAGTTTAATGATAACTGTGTTGTTATGGTATGGATAAAATAATAATATGTGGATGCTAAAACAACTCAGTCAACAGCTCAGCAATATGGAGGTGGGTGACTAAGAAGAGAAGTATGTGATATAGTGACAGAATAGAATGCATCTGCATATATAGTAAAATGTGTATTGCATAGAGCAACAGTTTGCGAAACGCAAAAGGATGAAGATGAACTATGGAGAGTCCTATATGTATGTAAATTACGCAAATTGATGCATTTTCCACTCACACAGCAAAATCCAAAGTGGTCGTTCATAGCCCGAGGGCTTTCCTAGCTCAGAGATTGCGTATAAATGTTCCTCTATGCATTATTTTACATTATTACGCTGTGTAAATGCAGTCCTTCCTCCAACAGCTTCGTATGGAGATTTTTTACACAACACAATACATATCGTTGCATTATGTCTTTACTTTACATTGTAGATGTATTATATTGCCTATAGAGATACTTATATAAGCACTGTGTAATGTACATACAGATAAGATACACAAAGTATATTATAGGCAATGCAATGATAGTCTCTCTCTCTCTCTGTTTCTCGTTTCTTCGTTGACTAGAGATGCGAAGAAGAGTTAAGTTTACTTTTCTTATGGAGCGAAAGGAGCTTGTACTTGAGAGAGTGAGTCAACGTGCGAGGAAGCATTCATTGCCTCTTCTTTTGGCCATTGAGTTGCAGTGCATCTTGAAAGGCGTCTTGCAATCTCATCTTTTTGCTTGTAGCCAACTACATAATATTTTACTTGTTCCTACCAGTACATTCTGCTACACACACATGATTCGTCTACAAAAGAATAATTTCATTTTCTACTGCTTATATACCATGTACGTAGAATAATATAGACATATATACATACTGTATGTTACTGTGCATCGCTTTATTGCCCAGCTATACCTACTGCAATTCTAAGCTACTAAAGAGAGACATGGTATGAAGTTGGATGAGTAGTATTTTTTTTGCCGGGTAACAACTTTTTCTTCTCGTCTTCTTGCATTAAGCCCATTCATTCTCCTTGTTGCCTTATAGCGTTTAGAAGAATGGCAGATAACTTTGCTTGTTTAATACTTACAGCAGATTCGTGTAGCAGTTGTGTTCTATGTCGTAATAAAATAGATATAGACGTATATGTGCACATCTCATCTTATCTTTTGTATTTCTAATATGTATATAGAGTGTAGGTAGTAGATGATTCTCTTTGCATCTCTACATCTCTTCTATTTACTATGCAGGGAAAGTAATGGTTGCTGAATATGTACTTGCATAGAGGTACTTGTGTTACGTATGGATGGACCACTAAGAAACGCATGTTTTGTTGCATGCATATGAAATATCTTTTAATATTTTTATATCGGGATTCTCTATCTTGAATATTTCAAGATGGAATTGTTGGGTGGGAACACAATTTAATGTGCATGAACTTGCCATCTCTATAAAATTCATTGGCTGACATTTCGTTTCATTTATTTTCTTTCATATTGTACATACAGCAGTGTATGTACATAATAATAATAAAATAAATACAAAAGATGCACAATACCTACTACTGTAAACGCACACGTAATAACATAACTCGAAAATGTGTTCGTACTTTGTCAGGAGATTACTTGTATTAGATTGCAAGCAGACGACAAGTTTTCATACAAAGCGCATAAAATGGAATTCAGCTTTGTATTATTGCTTAAGAAACAGAAGGTGCTTTTACAATCTCATCAAATTCAGAGACCAAGTTCCTTTTCGTGACTTGTAAATACAGGAAAGCAATATCATCGTTTTCCATTGCGTCTCTATTCCCTATTATCTTACTTCATGTTAATGTTACTGTTACTTGGATGTTTCTTAGCGGCAACCCTGATTGCTTTTCTTTTCCTTTGGTGTATTATGTACACATACCTTTTTACTGTACACATTTCTACACATAATATAGTTGATACTTACTTATATGATAAACATAAAACTTAAGTTCACAAAAATTAACGTGGTATCCTCCACATTACACATCCTCGAAGCAAAACACGACTTTTGAATAGTTACTTGAAAAAGTTTGAAACAACTTAGTAAAAAGCTTTATATAGACAAACTTCTTTGGAGGGATTATAGGTAAGTCACTATATATAATAGAAAACTTGTCACTTTATCACCCATCTGTAGACTTTTGCTTTTTCATGTCATGTCATTCTAGTATGGATGTATTTGGACGGTTTATTAGCTAAAGGAACATGAATGTATTTACTTATCTCAATGTAAATGTGTACTTACTAATATTGGAGCGACATTCAGTCTGTAATAACCTTAGTAGAAAATTATTTAGTAGAAATAAGCTGGTGTTTATGATGAAATAATACTGCCATTGCCACTTCCGTTTGGTTAGGTTTAGCCCCGCTCTGGTGGTAGGGTCAACCTCAACCCCTGCTAGTAGTCAGTCATATACGTGTATTTCCCGGATATTGCTCTCGCCATACCATTCCCTTCTTCTGCTAGTTCATTTACTGTCCTGTGTATATTTTCTGCTGTCTGTATGTGAGTATGAGACTGCAAATATCACTTAATACATTACTCATATGATATATCTAGTCAACAATATGTCTACTCTACTCGCCTACACAATACTCCACTATCTACACTCTATTAAGCATATTCCTTACACAAACGTGCGTTCTGTACTGTATTATTGCTTTGTACTGCACATAATAGTAAAGCACACAAGTAAGTCCCACACTACATACATGATGGCATACGGCATGGCATACCCATAGAATAATATCCACTGGACCGTTCACCCCACAAAAAGTCCAACAATAACATACATACCAATCTACTAATACTACTAATACTAATACATGTAGGGTATAGCTCTTATTGTACGTTTTATACAGAGATATACGCACTTTTTATATCTCTCACTACTTAGTTAGAAAACCGCAACGTATTTTTCCTATGAACGATTAGTGCAAGTGATGAATGATGAACTTGACTTTGCTGTATACAAATAAATTACATGCATGTACCTTTTATTATTGTTGTGTATAAGGTGGCAGATTTAGTATGCTGAGGTCGATCAAAGTAACCTAACCTTTTAAGTGCCTCATCAACCCTTATTTTCTACACACGGGAGAGTCTAATCACATGTATTTCAATAACTACGCCTTTTCCCATAATTTTTCATTAGACGCTCGGGCGCATACTGTAAATACAAATCGTGCATGCATAATAATGACAACCCTATCGACCTGTGTGTAAAGATTTTGATCTTATTCCATTTACTTACATTGTGTAGTCATAGAGGAAAACTTCTTGTGATGCAGGACTAGTAGTAATGAAATGACGTGAGAATAATGAATTGTCCCCTCACTCTGTCATATACATGACATTTAATAATAAAGGCACTTACAAAACAAAAACACGCATTGCTTACACTTTGTTTACGTATATATATACCGTATGTACATGTAAATAAGCCTACATGACATTTTACATTCTTTGTAGAAGAAGTAAATCTGTATGTACTTAAATTTTATTTGCTGTATACCGTATGCATTGTGGTATAGAATTTTACATGTTTAATTGTGTAGCAGCGGAACCAGTCTGTTATTATAGAAATAACAGGGCAACTTTTACCTGCGCTCTCCCTCTGAGCTGAAATCTGTGTGATCTGTGAATCATAACTGAGTTTATACGGTCTTTTAGTACAAGTGTGACTCTATGTGTATTTGAGTTTATGAAAGTCGATGTAAAATACCTTCCCGCATGAATGAATGTAGATTATGCATTTTAAATCCACCTTGCATTTATATTTCGTTCCCCAGATGCTTTTCAACCCAATTGTTGTGTGTACCTTCCTGTAGGCCTTGTATACGTAGAGAGTATGGAGTATACAAATCGACAATTTTGAATATGGAATATTAAAATGACCATGTAATATACAGCAGTTGTTGTATGAAGGAGTTTTGCTGGAAGTGGGTGGACTGAAGGGAAAGTTACGTTTTATCGTCGCGTTCAACAAAATGCAGTTTTACTTACAACAGCTACAATATGACAGCAGCAGTCACCGTCGTAGTGCCGTGTGTTGTAGTTGTGGGAGTAGAAATATTGCTATTGTGATGTAATTATGTGTGTGTGTGTGCATGTGTAGAATTTCTCATTTTTGTTAGCAGCAGCAACCAGCAAAATATTGAGTTCAGGACATTTCACTAAACACTATGATAAGATTCCACTATAGCTATACATACAAACATACTCTTTTATGCAATGGGATATATATACCTGTGTTGTTGTTGTCGAAAATGATTATCAACTTATTTTCCTGTGCGGTTTTCGTTGCCTTGTCGTGTTGTATTGTGTTTTACGAACACGCACGCACACGAGGATACGAATACGACGCTTTGTTGATGACTTCAGCGTATGAATTGTACCATTGCAGAACTTGCAATAGTACAACTACTACAACCTGGAGAATATGAAAGAGGTATACTTAGTACTTCTATATTCTAATAATATATAGGTATACATACGAATACTTCTTGCTAAACGAAATGTGACTGTGTGGCTACGACTATTGACTATACTACTACAATACCCTCACCACACACATCAACCAGAGAATCCATTACCACAACGACATACATAGAAAATTACAGCGTGAGTTGGCCTTGCCTGGTTTAGTTTGACCATATCGCACAAATTCGGTGTTAGCACTGCTATAGATAGAATAGAATGCATCACGAAACGTTATGTAATATTATTAGCACTTTTACGGTACTACTACTGCTTCTAGACAGACATTGTACGATGTAATATAAGTTTCAAAGTTTTCCATTTTTACCTTCAGGTTTTCTGGGTTTTGAGCGCATATTGTGGGTTCATATAATAAAAACGTCTACTTAGAAGGCATTATATAAGTTTGATATGCGTGCCAGCTCACTTTGGACAAGTTTGAATATGAGCAAAGGAAAAGTGAGAATAGAATGTAGTACAGGATGATGTGAATGTGTAGAAAAGACAGTAGAGTCCAAACTAGTATGGTTATGGTGATTCATCCGTCTCTCTCGTCCTTTTGGGAATGGAAAAAGAAAGTAATTGAGAATTCAGCTCACGTTTACTATTGAATCATGATTGCACTGGTGATGTTAAGAGTCCTTTTCTGATGGTTCGTCGCATATAGTGTATACGTAAGCACCAGGAGAGTTAGCGTACCTTACTTTGCTTATTGTTAGTTGCTTGGCATAACCATTACTGCGCGTAAGTATGATGCTGTCTATATGGTTGTATGTGACTTTTTGGTGTTGCTGCTGGAGAAGACTCGTTGTTGTAATACTAAGTATAGCATGACATGACGAGGAAAGGCAGGGCAACCAGAAAAAGACAGAATTTTCTGTAGCGTATAATGTCAAATTGTCATATGCTTTAGGAGATATAATACCAAGTAGTATACACTCTCTATAATAATATCTGTGTGTGATGTGTATAGGAATAACTAAAAGTACAGAAAATATTGCACGGAAGAATGAGAATAAGCATACCATAAGGGATTTATAACGAAAACGAGCTAGTGACTGTTTGACTTGTTGTCCTCGTCTTTCTTCCACACAGCGTCGACAATGACATCAAATCATCTCATGGAAAATGTGTAAATGGTTGCATTTCATTTCAACGAAGACGACGAGAAGCTCGATGGACGACAAGTCAACTCACCTAAACTGAACTCGAGTCAAGCGACTCTTCTTCTTCCCTATATGTCTAGAATTTGAGGAGCTTCTTGGCAGTTTTTCCTTTCGTTTCCCTTTTATTTTCTTCCTCTTCTCATTTCTATCTCTCTCCCCTTCACAGTCTATTCCATTTTCTTCTTGATGGGCATGTGTGTGTGTCTGTGATGTGTAACCAGTGAAGTCTAAGGCAAATTGACTAACAGTGAAGTGAGGTTCAGATCTACACTGCATAAATTCCAAAACTTCTTCACGGATACTATACACAATAATAAATACATTTAGTCGTTCGTGTATATAATGTATAATTCAGATATATACCATAAGTAATATCGTCATTTTTAGTATCATGTGGGCATGCTGAGCAGAAAAGAACTAACTATCAACACAACCGCACGTATCCTTCGTTGCAGATAATATTTTATAATGCTACACAAAGTAGAAACTATAGAAGCACCTTAATGTAATAATCCTTTCCTGTTTGTGCATTCATTGTCAATTGTTATGATGTGATGAGCATAGAACTGCGGATAACACAAGTATTGTATAAATCTTTTTGTGTCCCTATGTTTTTCTATGTTCGTGTCAGCAACAATATGTTAAGACTCAACTCACCACAATCATATACATTGTTTACTATGTGCAAATGACGACTTACTTCTCTTGCACAGTGCATGCATCAAAACAACATGCTGAAGGTAAAGCTGTAAAACTGTGTCTAAAACAGAAAGAGCAAGGGAATAAAATATTTACTATTGTCTATAATAGGAATACTTTGTGTGCATGTATCTTGTGCAATTGTGTGTGTGTCAAAGTTGGTATAACTATACAAGTTGCCTGTCAACCCCTGTCGGCCCTAAAAAATATTTTCATTTTCTGATTGTGATACGTATAGTCGTTTATTACGTTTGGAGAAAAAACTTAAGACATGAGAGACTAAAACTTTCAAACCTGAAACTCATATCATATATATCAATGAAAATATTAGTTACTTTGGTATGTGAAATACCGATTATTCTGGATTAATGAGAACATTTAAAATTATGAAAATCATTTACAGATCAACCAGAGGCATTTATGTTGGAATTTTGTGTTTTGGCAGTATAAGTAAATAAAATTCACAGTTGCTACATTAAGTTGGTAACCTGAGTGAATAGTCATGCCATCATTGACATATTGTGTTGTTATAATATGGTTGAAAGGCGCATCTCTCTTTGTGCCCGTAATATCACATCGCATCAAAAAGCACATTATTTTTCTGCATCCTGAGTTTGTGCAGTGCACAGAAAATGCATGTGGGAAATCTCAAGAGAGTGTGAATGGGCCGATTTCATGTCCTAATAAAAGGCAAAGATGGGGTCATTCAATTGACAATACTCCCCCCACTACTCTTGCATGCACTTTTGATTGCATGAGTCATTTCCTACCGCAGCACCAGAGCAAGAGCGTAGAGCCGCTTTATTATCTGACTAGGTCTTTCTGAAACATTTCATTTACTTGTTTTATTTCTCCCATATATAATTCCTAGAGGTAATTTCTAACATCGACTGCAGTCAGGTACGCGTGACGTTCTCTATTTGTTACAAGTAACAAAACAACACGACATTGCACTGTCATACAACGAGATTTCTTGAATGTTACTGCAGTGGCCGTAATTCTCAAACCAGTTGTAATAACTAAGCTGACAAAGTTATTTTCTTTGGTATCGACTGCCTACAGACTCCTTTATCACTTTGGTGAGTTGAGTGAGTAGTAGGAAAATGAAATGACAAGTATTTGGTGAGTTTTGGGTTGTTGGATGAAGTTAAGACGAAGTTGAGTTAGTCAGACCTCCTTGAATGAACTACTTGTGTGTATATTGGATATTGGAAGAATGACAGCGATCTGTTTTCTTTACATATGCAGACAGGCAGAGTGATCTTCACTCTTCACAGCCTTTGAGTCATTGTAGCAAATAGCGTGATTGAGATTATTGTATGGCGACCCGATGGCCTGGACTCGTACATTAAAAGTTGAAAGGAGAATATACATCACATTCTCAGAGGAGATGAAGAGGGGTAATGTATGGGAAGCTGTTGCTGGAAATACGTTCAATTCTTCTGGTAATCCTACAGACAGTCGCATCAGCATTACATTTATTTCTTTTTATCTTGCTTGCCTTGTTTCTGCAATAGAATTCGGTACTCTGTATTGTCGCCTCCCACGTAACAAACTTAGGAAGTGACTGTTATGAATATAATGCTTTCATAGGTCCGTGTATTAAAAAGATTCTGGTATTATGTAGTATGACTACTACTACTGTAGTTTACATTACTTTTTATGTTCAACACACTTAAGCTCGTTATTAAAACTTATTCATTGAAAGGATCATTTGAAAAGCTGTGATTGCCTGTATGACTGGATTTTTGACACAGTAATTGTGATGTAGTAGATGTATGAAATTATAGCTTTAGTAGTCGGAATACTGCGTGTGAATGCTTTTACAAATTTGTGTATGTGGGGCCAGAGAAGAGGAGAAGAGTCTCGGCGAACCAGACCTATCCAATTTAATTTGTCGTCTGTGAAATAATCTTATCAAACTTGTGACTAATTGTAAAAGTGGTCTTTGCTCTGTAGTTCATTCGTTCCGTATCATAAGCGAAGAATACTACAATACGGTATATGACGAGCAACGAAAACCATAATACTGTTATTACCATGGATTACGAAGGGGAAATTATTTGGAATGGGCATTACTGCGTCCAATGTTAAGGTTCTGTCTGTGTGTAGCTTACAGTTACAAACGTAGTTCATAATACAACTAGGCACAGTGGTTGACGGGAAAAGGAAAAAGGCCATTTAGAAAATTGAAACGGACCCAAAAGTATCATCTCATGTCTATCTAATTTCTAGTGCAGGTCAGCAGTCGAGTCGGCATTAATGACTGTCTCCGGGCACAGTTGCAGTTACATACGTTACATACAGATAAATTATTTACTAAAGTTACGTCTGATCTGAGGAAGGATCCTTATTTTATTTTCTTCGTGTGTGCATTTCCTATTGATGTAATACGCCTACACTATCCGATGCCCTGCTACATCCATTTTCATGACGGGTTGCACTCTAAGCAACTATGAAAGTTAATAGTACGAGCAGAGCAATAATACCACAGACTATGACTAACTAAGATTTCTCTTTACAATGTGTAGCAAATGCAGTGTAAATACATCTGTTCTCTGAAAAATGCGGAATGAGCAGGAAAGAGTAGTTTTCTTTTACGTAAATTACACAAGCACCGCAGGCAGGCCGTAACATTAAATGCTACAGCCCTTGTTAGAGCTACTACTGCATTAATGGAAAATTACAATTAGGCAATAGCAAACTGTAAAGGTTTTTGGCAAAAGTGCAGTTTCATCCTGTTCACATAACCATGGCTGAACAGATGCACACATAAATACTCGGAGAACATTTCACCTCCAAATTTGTCACTATAGAATTGGAATGGTTAACTTACATCACAAAATTATCATCTGTATGCTATCCTCTGCATTATTGCATTGGTTTGGCCACTTGTTTGCATATTATACAGATAATTATACACTTCCAATTATATTTTTAGAACACAGAGGTGAGATGTGCTAATACATTGAAAAATATTATGCCTAATTGGAACTAAATAGCATAAGATGACCCATTTATTATTTATAATACAAACACACATTCACAATTTCAACCAGCTAGTAGTAGTTACGAGTTAGCATCTATTTAGCACATGTCCTTTGTTAGAATTCTCTAGTGAGCCATGGCAAACGTCCTGTAGCAAGAAAGACTCCTTAATTCATATGGATTGCCAACACGAAATGAATGCTAAATGGAATTAGGGCCTTAGTTTATGCGAGACGATAATCTCGTTTAGCCACACAGAGTAAAGATAAACTACCTAAAATGCAGATATAATGTTCATGCTACTATTGCTGCAATGTACCTTGTCTCAAAGTATATACATGACACTGTAATATCTGTATACTTCTGCACTATAATGCCATTACTACTGAATAAATACTACTACTACTCCTATACACAAACCACCACATAAAATATAGTCGCTTTCTACATTTCTATGCTACTGGATACACACACTCTGGATCTGACCATCTTAATAATGTTGCTTAACTGTAAGCTCTAAAAGCAGCTATATCACTGCTGTATCGTTTGAGAAACAGAAACACAAAACACAGCTGTGACTAAGGACACTTGAGTATTAGCGTGGAATTAGAACATGATATACATATAAAGAATCGTGTAAGTATGTACATGAGACACTTTAAATACTTACTTAAGATATACATAGAACTGTTGAATGTAATTTTGTGCATAACAATGGAATACTAGTGGAGGCTGCTATAAATTCTTAACTAATGAGATTTAAATGATTTTGACTGAGTGAGTTGGTCTGTTTAGAGACGAGCTATTTGTGAGAATAAATTCTGCTCCAACCAACTAATATAATATGTAAAGTGCTCGTTTTTCTTCATTTTCAATCAGTACTTAGGCAAATATGCTTATTCCAAAGCAATTATGTACTCCTAGCAATCTTATTTATACAAAGGATGAGTATATTACTTATAAGGATGTGTTTGGTGTCATAAGAATGATCAAAGAAAGATACAGTCTACAGCTGTGCAGTCTAAAAAGGAAGACACAATCAAGACTTTTCTCATTTCTACTGTATAAGTATACAAGAAGTACCATCGACCACACGAAACGAAAGCAGACCATAGCTAACTGTGACGTAAAGTGCTATTTGCGCTTTAATGGTTTCAGCTAAAATGAGATGGAAAAGAGAAGAGGAACTTAAAAGGGTCTTGCTGCAGACCATGACTTATTGCGATTGCATTGTGCTTCGAACGATTTCAAGGGCCTTGAGTAACTAAACAACATCACTAACTGTGAGTAAGAGTGTCTGTTGAATGTATAAATACATAAAAACGCTAGAAAAAGATGACGACGATGTGGACGAAGAAGAAAAGGAGACGCCTTGGGCTGTTCCATTACACACAAAATTAAGGCATTAAATGAAGAATGCCTTTCTAATCTTCTAAATGGGTGCGAGCATTAAGATTTTTAAATGGAAACAAAACAAACGGATTTCGTTCTCGGGCTTTAAGTTATTTTCGACATGGACATTCATCTTATCTGAGTGTGACTCAAGTAAGGAAAAAGCAAAAGCAAAGGCACCCACACCAAAATCCAGATGTGCGAACGGAATATCTCTCTGCTGACGGGGAATGAGAAGACGTGTGTTTAATGGACGAATGTAACTAATAAGTTTCTAATAGAATGTGTATAGGAGTATAAACGTGAATACTTATCTCACTATATCTACATAATATCTGCTTACATAGTTAGTTCGTTAGCTCATCGCCATCCATCGCGCGGGCTGGGATTTTTCACTGTTACACTTTGTATACATTTTGTATGTACTGCATATATATAAATATATCTGCACAAGTAGGTATGCATTCCCGTACCTATATTATATTAGTACGTGCATGCAATTCTCTGTAGTAATATAGTATGTATCTGAGCAGACGTTGCTCAAACAACTAAAAGTCAGAGAGAGGGAATTTTTTCTTGAAGAGGAAGAGAAATAACATGTAAAGGGATGAAGATTCTCCGGCTGATGCTCATAGAAAATATCTCAAGACAAGACAATCTTTTCGTCTTGTGCCAGATGAAATGAATGAAATATAGGGAAGAAGACTGAGAAGAGTCCTAGTAAGTAGCAGTGTGTTAGTAAAAATATACGGATAGTATTTGTAGTAGGGTGGCCTACAGCATCGGTGTAGTGAGTGTCATGTCAAAGCCATGGCAAATCTTAAGTCTCTCTCTCTGGTTGGAACGGAAGACTTCCTTCCAATCTAAATCCATATCCATTCTCTCTCCGCCACATGCATACTGTACATGTGATGTTTCTGGTACCACAACCAGGCGAACTCCTCAACCTTTCTACATTATACAATTTCGAACTATTTTTAGTTTTGTTATGTTCAATGAACGCGTCAGACATTTACTAGTGTGTGTAGGTACAGCACAGAGGTCTGAGTACAAATGAGAAGAGTTTCAGTCCGCTCACACCACACGACTGACGACTCTACTGACTTGACTTGTAATACAGATAGTAGTGCATCGTCATATTATTATACTGACTAGAATAGTGCAGTAGTGCTGATAAGTAAACGTCACATAAGATCGTACGTACTACATAACTACGGTAATGTAAAGACCAAGTGTATAAGTACAACTGGCAAAGTCATCGACTTGAGTTGAGAGAGTACGATACGACTCAAGTGAAATAAAACTCCGGAATCGGTTGCTTTGTTGCTCCATCCATGGAGCTATGGGAAACGGCAGCACGTTCTCTGAGCAAATGTGTGCCATAGTACTGAAGACTAGCATAGTAGTAAGTAGCGTTAGCGTCTAGTCTGCAGGAACCCGATATCGACCACTGGACGGGTCGATATTTTGGCTGAATTTGGGAAATTCCCTTTTCGCTCACACAAAACCACGCAAGCAAGCAACTACATAGACTACGTTATGGATAGCAAGAGAGAAACAGAAGTGCTTTTCTCCTTCTCTCTTTACTTACGCTGATTTTTCCATTCAACTCTCCTCCGACGATCTTACGTAAATAGGGGTAGTAAGAATGAGAAGTCGTCGACCAGACACACACTACCAAACCAACCAAGAAGCGTATCGTTTTTAACGGAATTTCTATATTCCTTGTGTGTCTGCTGTTTAGATACATTATATAAAAGCATTGCACCTATGAACTGCACAACTTATAGCTAAATAAATGTATCGACTTTCTTTTGTCGAGTTTGTACTTTCTGTAGCCTTACAGCGTAAGTACTATGTAGGGCTAGGTACCCGTAGTAGTAGAAAGTAAGTAGCTGTGTCTTGAAGCCCGTCGATTTGGTCCATTCTTCTTCTTCAGTTTTACGCTGAGGTAGACTTGACTTGAGTTTTGCGTTCGCATGGGAAATTCCCCCAACCGAAAACTACCTACCAACGAGTTAAAGACATATATTTGCCATAAATAGTACACAGTACACACAATGCATGCCATACATACCAGAAGCAAGAAAAAACCTAAATACTACAAGCCAAATGCTAACTAAAGTGTTTCTAACATAATAGTGCAACACATACAATATTGTGTCGTGTATATTTGCTATGAATGTAGTCAATGCACTGTAGGAGTAGTACGAACACACACAAACACAAACATCTAGTAAACCATGTAACCAATATGAACTACTATATATGAAACGTGGATACAGTATATTTAATATTAGATACGTTTACAGTTATCGAACTTTGGTAGCATATCTAAAAATGTAACGAAATCCGGAAAAATTTCGCAAAGGGATCAATTGGATTGGCTCGTATGGTGAACCTTGCAGCATGCTTTTTCTTTGAAAGAAAGAAAATCAGAGGAGTAGCAACGAATTCAATTCTCAGCTTGAATGGGTTGAGCTGAAACGGAGCTATTATGTCATCACAGAAAAATATATCTAGTTGTGACATGAACAACACTCCGTCTCTCGACTCAAACTAAAGTCAAGAAGTTGAGAAAGGGAATCGAATCCTTCATTGCCTTCGTATTTGATTTCTTACGTACATTAGGACTTTTTATGTACCTTAATGCTTCACTGGTCCTTCTTCATTCGACTCTATCTTTTCATTCAGTGTAGTTTTTCATTATTCTCAGACTTCTTTCAGTTTTCCCTTGTTCTGCTCTCGAGCTATTGGCAAACAAACTAACCATGTAGTTCTACCACTATATTACTACTATGTTGGAGACTCGTGTGTTTGCCATTTATTTGTACTATTCAATAATGACTCAAGTTAGTTGACCAAACCAGACCAGAGCAGACCCACAAACCACTGTGTGGCATGCCAGAAGAAACAAAATGAAGCTGAGAATTAGATTACCTCTTTTCTTCTCTTGTGTCACGGTTTCACTCTCCTCCTCTTCTATCATATGTACATAATAATAAATATTGCTTAGACTCACTCTGCTGGCAGTGTATTTTATATACAACAAACTCACATCATATTCAATTTTGTATTGTTATAATATTATTACATATTGCATTGTATTGAAGTTGAAACAAAAAAGCAATAATAACTGTCTCTCTTGTTTGCTTTGATATCTTACTACCACGTCACATCTTGCAGTTGGTATTTTTGATGGCTGAGGACGAGTTGTGTTGCTTTTATTTTTCTACTTTATCTTTGCCCTTGTGTCTCTTCTATATGGCATGTTATTCAATAAAATCCAAAGGGAATAAACGAAAATCCTAAGAGCTGTGCAAAGATCAAGATAAATGCTTCCCCTTCTTTTCTACTCAGCCAATTCTGCGGAAATGACGATAAAAAGTCAAAAGTTGCCCAACAATCCATTTGATTTTTCAGAACCCATTAGAGTACACAGATGATTCTATTTAGTCAATATTCCTGGCGTTGTAAAAATTCAGTTTGTACGATGTGATGAATGGGCCTGGCCAATATACTTACTCAAAAGTACAGAAGATTGTGGCTGACTCGAGTGATAGTAGTATGAAGCAGAAACTCTGTGAAAAGCTTAATGTTGTTTTGTTGTCTTAGGTCTGAACAGCTCAGGTTTTCATGTATGAAAGATGTGGCTCCATTTGTCAGAGGACAGAAACTAGACAGGGCAAGACAGCCAGGCAGAACAGATAGGATAGTAGAACCCGAAACTAAAGATAAGTAAAATGCTCCAGCTCAAACGGCTGGTTTGATTACACGGAGTCATGCAATGACTCATAAGTTTACCATCAACGTCAGTCAAAGTCATGCAAGCTCCAATGAAAACCAAAAATAAAGTGCAGGGTTGATAAAGAAACTCTTGGGCTATATCCGCACTTCCAAAAAATATTCCACGTCCAAATATACCACAGTCAATGAATTCACAATCCCCAAACCTCAAAATCAATAAACTATTTATTTTTCCCAAGGAAAAGTGTTCGGTAATTTTTTAACTGCAGCTGGCTATGGGATATATTTACATTTATAGACATTAATTATGTATAGACCATATAGCACACAGCTCTACGATAGACATGTCGTGCAATGAATCGAATTTTTGTGCGTTGTCTCTGTGTGTTGCTGCTGCTGCTAAAGATGTAATTACATGCAGTTTGTCTTCATGTCTCGTCGTGTCAGCGAAATGCCACTGCTTCATTGACTCATTTACTTTGGTACGTAAAGTTGATCTTGCATTTAGTGCAGAAGCCAACACAGCAATTTGTAATGCCTTACTTTACAGTTCTCTCTCTTGTTATACTACTAGAAGAGTTTAGCAAAAAACAGTCCGTATATTTATGGTACTGGTTCATTATTGAGTGAGTTTATGAGCATAATAAGTATTGTACATGCACTTATTGAGACTGCATGTCTTTAAGTGCAAAAGCCATACAAAAAAGTTCGAGAGCTTCATCTCGTCTTTCCTTTTTAATTAGGCGTCGCGATTCACATATGAAACGCTCGTGAAAATACGGCACAGAGTACTGTGCATGAAATTAGTAAAACAACTAGTGCAAGTGAATGCAAATTCAATTTTGAATTCATAGGAAATTGCCCAATTGCCAACGTTAAGACTGGAAATCATGTTTTCTTTGCTGTGTTTAAAAACTAAGTTAGGAAAGTAGTCTACTAATTAGTGAAGTATTTGTTGCTTTCTTCTTAAGTCTTTGAAACCTGGGTGCTTTGTTTTTGCTCATTCTTTTTTATGATTATTTTTTTCACTTTTCTGTGTATAAAGGCTGTGTAAAATTGGGGTACTATAAATAATGCCTGTATAAATACTTAAAGTATTTCAGTATTGTCCTTATGCTAAGCTATAGACGATTGTCTGTCTATATGTGAATATTACTAAATAGACACGTACATATAAGTAGGTGCTTTTAGAGCATTTAATAACTTCTAAGTAAATGCATGCCATTTAATTACGACATTTTAATTACCTAGAATTAGTAGAGCACAGCATTTCTAAATAATAGGATTCGTAAGAGTGATAGTGTAAGATACAAAGCTAAAAGCTACCTATACTAACAAAAGTATTTCACGTAGTATAGAGGCTTTGTGAAATAAACAGAAAATAGGAAGGAACTGCACGAGTTATAAACTGAAACATTTATGATGAGTCTAGTTTTAGCTTCAGCCTCGGGTATTTCTGTAATGGACCAACTGTCCCTTGAAAACATTGCGCTTCATATACTTTTATTAGTAAGCATCTACTGAACTCTCCAAATAATTCTGTAGGAAAACTTAATTATATGTTTTGCCATGAGTTTTACTTTCTTAATGTGTAGTTTAATTCTGTGTGAGTGAGAGCATTGCATTGTAGAGAGTTGTGTGTGTTGTAGTAGTCTGTGTGTGTCTTAATATTATGTAGTCAGTTTATTCCACGTTGACTTTTGCCCTTTTCTGTTTTTAACAGTTTAATCTTACGGTTTGTTGTATAGTAATACTATACAAGTATCTAACCTCTCTGTCTGGCTTTCAGCGGAACTTTCATACACTGGGCCAGTTTCGTTCAGTTTTGGTTTCATTTTCCAAGTATTTCCGACTTCTTTCTTGTCAGAAAAAAATTTCGTGTATGCATACAGAGAATGAGATACGTAGCCAAAATATTCAGTACATACTTATACAACCTAAATATATTGTATGATGATGTTATAAGATAGTAGTCCGTATATACGAATAGTTAGGATTTTTGTAGTTAGCCTTTCATTGCATGTAGTCTAGTTGTAAAAGTAACTCTTTGTAGTAGAAAATATCGCTTAGATTGTTTAGTAGACTGTTCAAATGCTTCTTCATGGATGTATAATATTATATATTTACACTACCAAGAAAACTGCAGATACAGAGACTAATGCTCCTACTATTACTACTACTACTACAAACTACACCAAGGAAAAGTTGCATTAGGAAAACCAAGTCTTCTTTTGTAAAGTATTCAACATACACAGAGAGCACACCAAAAAGTTGTAGTCAGTTCAGTTGTCAGAAAGGAACTTTTCGTACCTACCACACTCGCATAGGAACACATAGCAATTTTCCCTTAGAAAAAGTTTGGCAGATTGATATAGCAGATTGAAAAGTGAATATGAATATACATTATATAATGCATCGGCGTGTGTTTCCAATGTGTGAGTGTGTGCGGACTGAAGCATTAGGATTGTATTATACTATCAATATTATATGCATTAGGCTAGTGTATTCATGAATTCAACTAAAAGTCTACATTAATAATAGCCGTTGAATGTTGAATAAATATCCTTAGGGATTATTTCCTTTTGTGCTAAGAGTCTGTTTTGCTGTCTTTATTCTGTATATGTATATACACTCATTTGCTTTTGGTTGGGAGATCAAATCAACGGTATTATGATATAATGGATGGGTAAGCTGATGCGGCCGTCATTGCCTGCTTTACGAAATAAAAGGAAAGACTTCCTTTCAACATTAAAATTAAGAATGCCTACTTTTAACAACTAAACGCGACCTGACTCTTTTTCTTCTTAATGCACGCTCATAAGATCACGATAACTACTTAGGTATATTCATTGGGCTCTATATAAACCTACATTATGAGTATTCAATAGTTTCAGCGTAAATTCCTAGTAATTCCTTCCCACGCAGATGCTTTCCCGTTTCTTTTTAAAGTTTCAGCCTTCTGTTCTTCCCTCTGTGTGTGTTTGAGTGCGATCTTTTTAAGCAAATCCATTCGTATTACGAAAATGAAGTAATCAGCTTCTTTTTTGGCGAGTGCCAATGCCACACCAGACAGAAAAACTCGGATTCTTTAGAAGAGTTTCCTTGTTTGATTTTGACTGACGATAATAACTTGCTTTCCCTTTCCTTTACAATTTCATGTATACAGATTCTTATGCTAACTCCTGAGTGTGTATTATAACTGCTGAGTCATATCATAATATAAGTTTCTGATAGCAATTATTGGAGCTTACACATCTACCCTACTTGTAAAATACGTAGTTGGTGCTTTATATACAAACCATGCATTCAGAACAGCAGAAAACTCTTGACTTGATTTTTCTGACACAAACATATGGTGGCACATTTTGTGCAGCACCCGCAACCCAAATACGTTTAATGCATACTTAATAGGCATAAGTATAACATTACTACATGTGTAGAACCAGTATTAGATGTGTGTAACGTGGAAAGCATTCGTCTTCATCTCCATGCTTGGTGTTGGTATTCGTATGTCGCGTGTGATTTATGAAAAGCAAAAAAATTAACGCTACCATTATCTTCGTGCATAATACAGACGTTGTGTCTTTAGTTGAACAAGAAAAAGAAATGAATATTTGATGTTCCAGCAGGGAAGCCCAACTGAGTTGTAAATTGTTGTGTTACTCTCAGACGATTTCTTTTGCTGTGAAAGTAGAAAGTGCTAGTAGTTCATAGTTTGAAGAAGTATAGGACGAGCTGTATTTGCATGAGTAAAAGTTTCGAGAGTGTGTTTTCGAGCAAACAGTTACAAATTCTACTTTCATACGTGTTCTAGAGAATTGTAGTTTTAGACGTAGGAATATGCATGGAGACAGTCAGGACTCAGGATTGCCGAGAGGAACAGAGTGAAGAGATGAATGAGTCTTGTTTAGTGGCCAAAAGCAAATGAATGCAATGATGTGCTTTTTTTAAAGCAAACAGAAATGTTAACAACTTTTCTACAAGCAAACAAGAAAATGAATAAAAAGTAAATGACATTCAGGAGATGTGAATTAAGCACAGGATATGAGATATTTGAGAGACCGGAGATGAGATAAAGTAGAGCAAACACAGTTCGCTAGAATTCTACTATCTCTATGTAAATTAAACTCTTTCCCTCGCTCTGAGTCTTGTATACTAATATCATTATACATATAAGGTTGGTTGGTAGGTATATCTTCTGATAAAGTAGAGTACACAATTTATATTTAAGGTATGTGTAGTATGATACAGGCCGAGGTCGCAGTTGCAGACAGAGTAGTAGTAGTAGCAGTAGTGGTGATGGTGATGCAAATAAACTCTTGTGCAACATACTACACTACCCGGTACCTTTTTCGAAGCAGGACCAAAAGCACGAGATTCTATCTTTCTACGCGGGCGGAATCATATTATATTATAAACGAAAGTAATGCTATAAAAGTAAATCTTCCGGAAGAATCCATTGAAAAGGGTACGATGTAGGTACTAGTTGTGTGGTTCTGCCGGGGCTTGGTATTCGTGTAAATGTGGAAACTTGTGGTTTTATCTATGATGGCAAGATCCGCCGAGTATTTGCAGTGAGTTAATTCAGTAATATGGTTGTTTGATCCTTGCAGGCAATGTACGATCTGGAGAGGTGCCTGAAAGAAGATCCATATCCAAAATGTCGCCATTCGAATCCGTCCTATGCCGATTTCGGCTTAGAGAGCTCCGTCCGAGACTCATCTTCGTCGAAATTAATTGACGAAGACGAGACTCTGAAGAGGACCAGCGACTCACCCACCGACTTTCTTCAGAGAGGTCTCCTCGAATTTAGTGACAGTAATGACTCCCTTGATGTTCTCAGCTCGGGCTGCTCATCTCCCTCTGCGACCGAGCTGACCGATGTGGACAGTGATGTTATTATCAATGGTGGCGTAATGCTGCATCCAGTGAGACGGAAACGCTTCACAGAACATACTCTCCTTTTCCATAGACCTCCAGCGCTTATTCTTGCCTCCAGTAATAATAGCAATGGAAATAGTAGTAGCAGTAGTAGCAGTAGTTCCACCAGTAGCAAGTCATCAACGTCGTCGTCATCCTCATCATCCAAAATTAAACTCAGCAGTCGTCAGGAGGACTGTTCCGAAAAACGAAGAAATCATCGATGTATGTATCCTGGTTGTAAAAAAATGTATACCAAAAGTTCCCATCTCAAAGCTCACGAGCGGACACATACAGGTAAACACCCAACTTTTCTCATTTTTTACTCTTAACTTTCTTCTCTAGTACAAGTACAAAGTACATCCCATCTACCCAAATAAAGGAAACCATAGGTTTACATTACACAGTGTACTTCTTGTCAAACTAAACTCTTGACATCCACTTCAACTTTTATTATTTAGTGAATTGAGTGCCATACTACAAACACTCAACAGTCTAGCCTTCCGTAAACTCTTTCAATTTCAACTTTGTACAAGAATTCCGTATTATGAGGTGTGCAACGTGTTACTGTTAATATCTACCTATATAGTCACTAGTACGCACATATAATAAATATCTTTCAGGGAGTCACCCGTTTAATACCACGTATTAACAATATTTGTATAGAAAGATCCAAGCAAGGCAAGGAAATAGCATAACTATTAAGGAAATCGTTAATACCCACTTACTCTACACGTTTCTAGATAATTTGCACCCTTATGAGCATTTATACATTCTCAATTCTCCGCTGTCTAAATTTGCCTCGTTTCAGTTATGTACTCCCACTACCCAACCTTCCCAATAGCACATTAAGTACAGTACACTACCAACACATTACATTTAGATATAAAAATGTAGAAAGAACATGTAAAATGGGTAACATTGCCTTAAGTATCTGTGTACCACCTGCAACATACTTAATGAAGGCCAGTGAAACATATTATTCCAATGAATGCATATTTATCTTCCTCCTTTCTATCCTCAGATAAATGCAGATAGTCTTCTTCTACATTCTATCACAATATAACTATTACAGTATTTTTTCAGAGAACGGCATAGCCAGTCTTGCCAAGAGATTACCACTTCTCACGTTCTTTATTTATTTTTTATTCTCTTTCATACTCCTTATGCAAACGGTCCCAAAATGCACTTAGCAATATATACGATGTGTGATGACGAGGATCCCTCTAATTCTACATGCACTCATTTCCTATTCTTAGCCCACCCCTTTGTTGATCTTCACAACCTGTCTTGTATCAATTCGCCTGCCTTTCTTAACTGTCAGTACATCGCAGTCGCCCTTCTGCATTCCTCTCGTCGACCTGAACAATTTTCTCATAATAAACAGAAACGCTCAGGTACTTGCATTTACAAATCTGACAGATGCTGTACAATCTTATTAGATGTTGCAATAATTGTTAGTATTGATTAGCAGAAAAAGTCTCTAAAACAACTACACACACGTAGTAATTATAAAGAAATATGTTACTAACAAATCTTGTATGAAATTTTAAGGGCTTTTTATACTACGTGCCCTTCATGCACAGAGTGTGAAAAGTTTTTCATGTGTCTATTCGAAATGATGAAAACCAATTACACGTGTACACCTTTGCTCGCTTATAAGGATATAATAATGCAGAATACGCAGCAGTAGTCCCCTAAGGTAATTGTGACCTAACTTTAGGATAATCTCACAACTCATATGCATGCAGCAGCGTAAGTGAATGCATAATAAACTAACTATACAGATACATATGCAACACATCTATCTCTGTTTAGCATCCTTCTGCACAATAAGCTAAACAAATTCAGTCTGTGGACAGAATAATATATAACGCTCGTGTATAACACATACTCGTGAATAGTGAGCTCACGCAAAGTGTGATGAATATACAAGAATGCTAATAAAATATCATCATGCTTTTGTGCATGTTAAAACTATTTGTTACTAAAGTAAACCGGCAATATACCAGTAATCTCCAGTCCAGTAGGTATTTTTTACACATTGTTATATAGTACTAGTAGTATTTTTAATCCTATACATGCTACACGTCATGTAAAGTCCCCATATTGAGTCTTAAGCGTTGAAAAATGTATTTTCAATCGTGTAAAAGTTGTAACTACTAAAACAGTGTCATACCACATCTCATAGCATCCTAATTTTGAAGTAGGAATTGCATGTCTGCCTAAAGTCTGCAAATACCAAGTGAAGCATGAAGTTAATTCAGTTCAATCAGGATGTACTGAAAGCATTCTGAAACATTTGCCCGCTTTAGACATACTGTATAATCCGCGTAGATTGCTACGTGGCTATATTGCAAAATAGAATTTCTTGGATCTAGTACACCACAGATATGACTCTGACTATATATGACTGAGAATCCCATAGCACATGAATTGTTTAACGTACAAGTACAAGCCTTTTTGCTCTGATAGCAAGCATAAGCAGTCTGATACAATATTACAGAGCACAGAACTGTATGAGCAATATAAATCTTGCATACAGATGCTTCAACATTGTACACCGTAGTACCTATGACGGAATAAGTGATATTAGCATTCTAGTCTGGTATTCTCCAGTAGAAACTATGATTGTAAATCTGCATGAACTGCCAACACAAATGTGCATAAACTTGAATATTATAAGTTCACAGTAGTGGTGTGGTTTCTACACTTACACATTGCACAGACCAAAGAGGAAAATACTTATAGCGGTTTAGCTGCTGGAGACTAAGTGTACTTTCTGTACTGAATTATCAAGGTTGATATTACTTTAACAGACTTGTAGGTAGTCTCTGGCTCTCTCTCTCTCTCTCTCTGTGCATGATGGAAGGGTATTTTACAGCAATACCACTACTGTACTGTACTGTATAGAATTAGTAGTATTGTACCACTATGCAATGCACACACTTCGTCAGTACTAAAAAGCTAAGCTAGTGCTACTACTTACTTTACTTACGTCTACAATATTACTACTTACTTTACTACGAGAGCTGTGTCGTATTGTAGTTGAAGACGAAACTTTGCAATCAGAACACAGCACAACAACATACCATAGAATTACACAAATATCTACTTTGCTAAACTATTCTACCAACAACAACAGACTTGACTTATACATTATGTATTTACTTAGCCCATTGTAGTATGCAAAATATTTGTGAAGTTGCACGCTCGAGAATACAGCACAATAGACTACTTATTGTAAGCTTTAGTACCACCACCGCACACAGCCCATTCATATATTTATACACAGATATTGTATACACTATTAGAGTATTAGTTGGAGCAGTATTAGTAAATAGTATAGAGTAGAAGGTAATACATAAGTAAAATAGTAGTAGTAGTAGAAGTAGTAGTGTATTGCTGTGTCTGTGATGACTGCCAAATAAGTCGTCGTCGTGTTTCTGTCAAGTATGTTTCAGAGTTTACATTCACATGTGGTGATGGTGTGCACGAGTGTGTATGTGTGTGGGTTTGAATAGTAACTCAATTGAATTTCAATTGAATTCCCTTGCTAATATTATTTATTTGTTAGAGTGTACTTAATACATGCATTACTTGTCAATGATTTGTTAATGGGTTACGTTTACATAATAATAGACTGTATGGTATACATCTATGTTAATGCTACATAATATTCCGCATATTATATTGTTATCTGCATAATGTGACTTCTGGATTCAAACAGTCATCCTTATATTTTATTACTATTAGCTGATATCTATGTATCATTATGTTTGCTGATATGATAATGAAGTAACAGCTTGACTTTCTACATACTTTAACAATATTACTGTGCACAGTTAACAGCTCAAGTATATGGTACTTGGAAACTGAGCGTTATCACTCTAATTATAACATACCTACGCAAAGCATTTAAGTGTGACACGAAATAATGTGTTAGGAACTAATCTGCAATCTCCTTTATGACTTGGGGTCTAATAAATATAGTTCAGAGTACAAACTGCAGCAAATTAAACCAACAAAACAACGTAGCAAAAAGTTAATGATGATAAGAGAAACCCAATAATAAATATACACTTGGAATTCAATTACCAACCTATCACTGTGCTGTGTAATTTATTATTTAGTTGTTACTCAGGCTCTCCAGCCCTGGTCTACCATTAGCGCAGTACTTAAATATTTTAGACAGGTAGAGGAATTAATAATTTTCTTTGATTATGATTAGTTCTCTCATTTTCTTCGTGTTCAGGAGTGTCCTGAAAGCAGCTTAGGTTGTTTATTATGTTTCTTATGGGCAATAATAGCTACACATGCGAAGTAGTAAGTATTCATTTAGCAAGTGTACACCTTATTCCAGTATGCTATAGTGTTTAGAACCTTATGACTAATTTGTTCCACAAGTCAACTTTTATTTAGCAGTCAGTGCGTGGAGACAAGCCAGACGTCATGTTGGTTGACTACATGTGATGGGAATGATGATAAGTAATTTTCGACTGTGTCTTGGGTTGTCTTTGCTTTGTTTGTGTAAGTATTTAGGTACTTGCTTTTAAGTAATGAAACGGAGACACATAATAATACTTAAATACATACAACTCCTCCTTATGAGAAACCATACAGTGCAATAGTACAAAATACAAAACTAAATACACATGAACATTTTTCCAGCACCTTTATTCTCAGTTTTATATTAGCTCTATGGCTTATTGTTTGTGAAACTTTGGCGTGGATTTTTCTATATGGACTTTTTAATACTTTCTTTATTATTGCCACCTACGCTTAGTTACTAACTGTAAAAGGTGTCGCCGTAGATTTTGCTTGCGATGCGATGAAGGTACCTAAATGAGAATTCTTCATGTCATGTGGCTATATACATGTTTCTCAAGTATTACGCTTGATAAATTGTCTTATGCGTCCATTTTATACTAAACTGAAATGTTACATGTGTAATGGTACTTTGTTGTGTTACATTGTTCCATGCTGAAGAATGTGAGGTTAAATACACCTCGTATGTAGTACTCTCATATGGATTTGAGACGGATGGTGGTATTTTCATTTCGCGTGTTTGACTGCAGGTAGTAAATAACAAAATATTAAGGAGGCTCGCTGTTAGAGTAATATTACTAATAAGGATCGCAATATATAGGAGTAAGCAGTAGTCTCATCGCTAAGTCCTCATGTCACGTCAACACTTGAAATTGCAGCACAGGGGAATATGTTGCTACTACTTATCTGTATTCTGTATAAAGTGTATATTGTAATTTCTATGGCTTATGTGTCAGAGAGAACCATTGGGCTATATAAGACTAAGGCGAATTGTAATTCGTAATGAAATTGAAAGGCAGCCTCGCTCCCAGGCTCTTCTTATGCAAATCTTAGTGTTTCACTAAGACAAATATCCGACGGTGTTCTTTACGACATTTAAAACAACTACCTATAGGAAATGATGAGGTAGACGTAGGCAGGTTTGTATTCAATCTACATTTACATATAGAACATTTTACTCTAACATTACCTACTTTACTACTACTACTATTATTATATTATTACAGAAAGTAACCCAGTGCGTCTGCTTACTTGTTTAATAGTGATGATATTATTCATAGTCTTCTATGTGCTAACTGGTGCTAAGTAAATGAATGGTTTACTCTTCCTCAGTCTGTAATGTATTTAAGGCAGTCTTTTGCTTTCACATCAATGTTCTGTAACGCAAGTCCCATATCTTTACAGCTATGTTGCACAGAATACACTTCTTGTGTATAGGTAATGCATATAGGCATAGAATATGCATTACTTTGTCGAAACTATATAATATAGGTCTAATAGGTAGTCTGGTAGTTTTATTCTGTAAACTCCTTGACTTGCTTCACTCCTTTTCTTAATCTTACAGTAAACAAAAGACTTTATGCGGAGAATCTGGCCTTGTTGGATGTGAAATGAATTCTGCCTGCGAGAAATTTGTTCATTCAGCATTGCGATTTTAAATATTTATATATTTTGTGCTGAAGCACTTTTTACATCATACACAAGTTGTTTAATTTTGAATTGCATGTTGTGTACTTTGAACTGGATTTAATGAAATCGTATAAATGAATGTGCTTACGTAAGTAAGTGCTTATTATTATGAATGTTGTCTAGTTTTTCTATCAAAGCTAAGACATGCCCGCAGCAGTTTTCACAGGAGCTTGTAAATGAAACACAAAGTGCAGATGGGAATTGACGAACAACAGCAATTTTGATTTCAAGACAACAACAATGTGCAATGTATTTATTAGCCATGTTTTCAAGTGCCAAGCGCACACTACTGGAAAAAGGAATAACGTGTTAGTTTTATGTATACATTTTTTAGCGATTGCGATGTGTGTAGTAGTGTGGTAGGTAGAACGCAATTTACATTGTTCAGTAATTTAAATCTCCTGTCGTGTATAAATTGGCTGAGTAGACATGTTGATAGCAAAGTAATCCTCCTTATCACGTTTTGGCAGGGCATCAGATTGACTACGTTACACATTCTTGCAAGCAGTAGAAAATCCATATTTCCATAATAGAGGAATCAATTTAATGCTCAAGTCTTGAAAAAGTCGTGCAAGTTTTGTAGTTACATTACGGAAATGATACGGAGATTCATCAATTCAAATAACCGTATTTAATATTGTCACAGTTCCCATTTCCCATATAGAAGCTTATTATATCCCTAATTTGTTTTTGAGACTAGTAGTAACTGTAAATGCATATTGGAAAAGTTTTCGTGTTTATATGAAAGCAATTACGTTGTTGGAAATTGTATCAACTCTTCTGCTGTAAATGATACACTTTTTAACAAGTTTTATGTATTTGCAACACAACATCATTTATTTGTAGCATTTTCCTTTCTGTTCCTTCTGAGTAAAAGATAATTTCGTATGAGTGATGTTATATGTAGCTGTGCGATTCATTTTTTCTTCCACTTAATACAGTGTCACTGCGTCATACTGAAATAAATTTATTTCCCCAGACGAAAAAAGAGGTTTGCAAGTTATTATTCAAAAGCAAATATACAAACTAGATTCTGTCAAAGAAGATATTGAGAGAATTTTAGAGATACTAGGTAGATCTACATGTAGACGTGCAGTAATCATTAGCATAATACGCGGAAAATAACTATTAGGCAACTTAAGGAAAACAGACAGATGTAGGGAAGGTTTCAACTTGGAACTGTTGCAAAAGTGTGACATATCCAACATTCTGAATGACATCGTTGTTCATATGAAATGAAATGATGGTGGAAAATAAAAACATGTTACTAGTTACCTACCTAACGAGACATACCTTTATTTATTGT
This sequence comes from Pogonognathellus flavescens, assembly GCA_019776165.1. Classification (NCBI taxonomy): domain Eukaryota; kingdom Metazoa; phylum Arthropoda; class Collembola; order Entomobryomorpha; family Tomoceridae; genus Pogonognathellus; species Pogonognathellus flavescens. Next base: position 16,267 of record JABASD010000825.1, on the reverse strand, counting down.
TGTTTAAAGCAAATAGACTGTGCTGAACAAGTTTATGCGAAAAGTAAAAGGCAAAAAATATTAAAAACATTTTAATCAATGTAACGAAATATCTGTGTAAATACACACAGTGATGTAATACATTTTTTAAGAGTTGCAGTTGCCTTGAGAGTCAATTTACAGATTTGGGACATCCGAGTTATTGCCGTATCATTATGGCTTCAATGGATGTGTGTGCATGTGTGTTTTAACTTGGTTCTTTTTCTAACATGATGTCAGTAGTAGTTTGTGCTTGTGTGTGTGTAAATGTGTGCTCTGTTTTTTCTTGTCGCACTTACATGTTACTATTCGTATTTAGATGCATACATGTACATACATTGTGTATTACCCTGTACGAAAAATACTGGATGAAAGATGTAAATATGTAAATGTTAGCGTTCCACAGTAAAGTGGTAGTCAGCATGGTTTGCACTATTAGGAATTCCTCTATACAAAAAAAATCATAACATGGCACAGTAAAATATAGATGAGTAAGATGGGCTTAAGGAGAATATCCCAGTCGTGTATCACATTTTGTGTCGTACGTAGTAAGAACATTCTCACACTTGGAAATAACTATAAGTAAAGTTTCGGATGTTAACAAAGCAAGATGAGCTGACGAGACAGAGATTCAAACGGAAAAACTCTAAGCAACTGCAATAGCGACTTGACAGGAAGGGAGGATGCATCTAGGTTATTTTCCTTTCATCCATTTTTATTGAAAGTGTCCTTATCAAGAGATGAGCTGTGTCAGGCTGAAGAGCCAGTTTCATAGTAGTCATTTCCATTTCCATTTATGCCTTTTACGTGTTACACTACTACTACTTCACATCTCCAGTTCCAAGTTATCGTTACATTGTATATGTCTAACCAACCATTGTCATTTTCCTTGTCTATTCCAAATACGAACAATGTATTTACCTATTGTACTCCGTTTTATGACTTTTTTGTATCAACATTCTTTTTAGGTCGCAAAAGTGTTTGCGCTAGAGAACTTTATTACGTGTCTCTCTCTACCTAAACCTAACAAGGCTAAACTTCGTGACATAATAATTCTCCTCTTTCTATGCAGATAGATGTGTTCTACCTAAATGCTACTAACTGCTCAACCCTTTATCAAAAAATGTCAATAGGTACATCCTACACATAAGTACATATCGGTTATTCATTAGTTGCTGTGCTGGGATCAATTCTTCTGAAGACTTCAAATTGTATGAACAATGAATGACAGTAGTAGGACGCAATGTGCTTCATATTGCTCAGTACGATTTCTTGGGGCTTCTTCTACTACTAGAGGACAAATCGTAATATTTTTTTGGTATCTCTGTATAGGAGTACAGTAGAAGAATCTACAGCATTTTATATTGTGGAATGAAAACACAGTTGTAAATATCGAGATAGTGTCCCCGTTATAGAATGCGCATATACATATATATAGATATCTGTTTTTACACGTGGAGAATGGTTATACATTACTACACACACTCTACTTACTACGACACTACTAAACAACAGATGATAAAATAAATGCTTGATTTGTGTTCAGGTCTAGAGAGATATAAATTTATGCGTGTTTTATGGATGATGTGGCGGCATTGCTATTGGAATGAATGTAGTTCTAACTTATATATTTGTTTTGGCACATTTGTATTGAGAAACACACGTGGAGACGTAATGGGATTTTTATATTTTTGTCCTTACATGTCTTCATGGTGCTATAAAACTTATGTAAAAACAGTTTTCGAATTTTTAATTAACAATCTTCGGCATTTCCATTAAAACTTGCGGTGAAGATAAGAGACTCAAGAAAATTAAACAGTAAATAAATTATGCATCTGATTTTGGGACGAAATTATCATCATCATGAATCATAAGTAAGTAATGATGAATCGAATGAGTGAAGACCTCAAGAAAGAAATTTATGTCATAACCATACATAGAAAGTAGATAATCATGTACTGTGTAGTTTTTACTACATGCAGATATACAGAATAGTAGAATGTGTAGAAAAGCATTACCTATAGACAAATGTCTATGTTTATATGCCCCACAGATAATGAAAGAGACGGAGAAGAGAATTAACTCGTCATCGTACTTGTTAGTTATATTCTGGGACATTAAAAGTTTTATTAATTGAACAAACTGTAGTTTAGAGACGATGAAATCAGACTCATGTCGTTAGGAAATGGTATTATTGGCGTCACTCAATTCCATTTAAAGACTTGTAATTTCTACTTCATGCCAGGCTGCCTACAACTCCCAAACTATACCTAAAGTAAATATTGGCAGGGACCAGACCAGACCAGAGAGGTTTTATCTTCATGTTACTACTGAAATGTCAACTCTTGCCACTAACACGCTCCTCTCTTTCTCATGAAAGTTGTAATGTGTAATGTTCTATCTGAGTGGGAAGTTAAAATTATTATTTGTACTTAGATTTAAGGTAGTGAACTCTATAAAGCCTTTATGCTGGAATCTCTGAAGAACACAAGTAGCAAAACTAAATAGTATATTATACTAGTAGTGGTGAAGCAATACCACAGGCAATAGCTCTCACTGAGTACATTGCTTTGGTGTGGTAGTGTTCTCCTCACGACGACGCAAAATTCATGTCAACTTGACTCTCGTCCTCATGCAGTCCTTACAATATTTGCCCTGTGTACGAGCAAAATGTAGGTAACTCTCTGAAGGTTTATTCATATCGATCAAACGAAGCATTAGATTCTATCGTAAAACACTGCTCTTGGTGAGTGCTCTGTATGTTTGTGTGAAATGCAGAAACTATTCTAGTATTACACTTCCAGCAATAGTTGCTAATATTAGAACCTCGACTTGCAACTTTACTAGTAGGATTTGATGAAATTGAGCAGAATATATTTACTACTTTACTTGGTATAGTAGTAGCATTGCACTATGTAGAATTACATTGTATAAAAGCTATATGGCTAAACATAGGAGAATGAGAATAAAACACACAGACGAAAATACTGCAGAATATAGAACATTTCCATCCAATTTCATTCAGCACACTTATTTCAACCTTTTATTTAACGCATGTTGGGCACAGGCAAGCTGAACTGATGAGATTGTACTATGAACCATGCATATACACGTTCGGTGTGTAAACTCACAGACTTTGTATTCTGGATAAGAAAATAGGCAGGGTAATGTATGATAAGTGTATTAAAAGACTTCAGTAATGCAAGAAGAAAGATCAAATAGCCATCGCAATCACGTGCAATAATGCTTGTAAGTCTTATTTTGACTACTAAGTAAAATACAACGCTAATTTTGTATAGGAGAACTAGAAGAAGAAGTAGTTTCTAGTAAAATGAATACTATACAGTGCATTATTACTAAAAGGCAGCAGGTGAATTTACTACTACTATTACTCTTTCTGTGTTACTATACAGTCAGTACAGTCTACCCGTTCATTATCTCGTGATTGTTCTCGGTGTTTGGCTTGCTGAGGTTTTCCATTTTGCTCGGATATGATTTCATATGATTTCTTCGAACGGAGGGGAGCAGTCTATGCCCTACTTATGAGAAATAAGAGGTAACCTGAAGCAAAATGTATCTTAAGGTTTAAGGTGTACCTGCTGACCGCAAAACACCGAAAAAGCAGTTTCACTAAGAACGCGAGACGAGAATATCAGAAAACCCAAGTAGAGCCACACCTTTTATACGAAAAATAGAATTATAAGGAGTCATACCTTAATGTAGTAGTAGTTCTGTAATGTATTGATATATGATTCGAAAAGAGTAAAGGCTAAAGCAGTATTTTATTGTTCGAATAGTATTATGGAGAAATATCTCGTAGAAAATCTATGTCTGCCTTCGTGTAAGTTGGAACGAAAGTGTAGTAGTAGGTAGTTGCAGTATTATATGAGTCAGTATGTGAAGAGACAATTTGCTCAGACTGTTTACAGTCGATAATTGTGTGGTTTTAGACACAGTTCTTTGCTTAGCTTACACGATTCGTGTATAGTGTTATACACGTGACGCATATAATGCAGACATAGCTTTGCTATTATTTTCCCTTGAGGAAAAAATGGTCTTTAGTCAATACCAGTAGGACAAACTCTGGCGAACAATATCCCGTCATCTGAAATCTAATCTGGTGCTGAAAGAAAAACTTCTGCTCTACTACACTTATTTCTCCAGCGTAGTAGCACAAATGGAATCAAGCAATATTAGTGTAAGTTCATTCTGCGTTAGTATAATCGTCTTTGTTGATGTTGCTTTCATTTGACGTTGTTATACGTTCCAACATTATTCACTCGCCAACTTCATTGTGAGTTGCCTACATATTTATACGCCTTTATCGAGTATGGTCCTAATGATTATGTTACTATTTACAATAAACACTCTGTGTAAGTTATACCTACACATGAATCAAATAATATTTTTCTTTCCACTCTAGTATTGTGTAAAAAATTGTCTTAGTTAAAAAAGTGACAGTTCCTTGTAATTTTTGCTGATAAATTCGTTGCTTATTGTATTCAACAGAATATTGTTACCGTAGTACATAAGGCTGTTAGTACATATAGAGAAACGTCGATGCAATAAAAATAAGTACGTACTTAAGCGGAAAAGATTCGTGTATCACGGCAACACAGCCTTATGGTCGCAAGAAAGAAACATACGGGCAATTTGAAGTGTGGTGATGTAATGATGATGACCAGAGGGGTGCACAATGAACATACAATGGTCCGTGGAAAAAAATGCTTCTTCTTCTTCTTAACTTGTGTTCTATTCGAATTCTATCCGTCTGTGTTCACTGGGCATTAGATTTGGGCTCGCTCATAATGACGATGAGTTTTGGTCATAGTGAAATATACCGCATCATCGCTACCGCACCGTCTGGCCTGGGTATAATATTACAGATATACACACGTTATTGTATGCTTTTAGTATACAGATACAGATAAACGCTGGTATATTACCGATACCGCGATATATTTACTATAATATCGTTAGCTACCTTCCTGAATGCGTAGGTACATAAATTGTAGGTGAATAAACTTTCACTTCCATCCACACAGACAGTGTGAATGGATGGTAGGAACAGGGGGAGGCAAAAAGGGAAAGAAGATACGCTAATATTATTTCTGAGCGAGAAACTGCATGTAAGAAAAGCTTTTAGTACATACATATACATTCTACTACTACTACGGCGGGTAAAGTGTATATATTACCATTTTTTGTACAGATACGTGCTACTACTACTACTACTACTACTAGAAGATGCTTAAGATAATGATGGGGATACGAAATGGAATTAGTAGATAACTAAACACCGAAATTATAATTAAAGCTAACCTGAAGAAGAATTTGCAATCAGGAAATGAAGCATTAGTAATGAACACACTTACAACGATAGCATTATCATTAAAATTACTGCAAAGTTTTGTTAAACTGTAAATTTTGCACGTAGATATTGTTCATTTGAAGAAGACCCAGAGTCAATTACTTTATCCGAATTACTGACAATGAGTCAGTTAGAAGGACAGAATAAGTTTGTATGTACGTATTTTTCTAAGTCTAATTCCGTACTCGCGTAAGTGCAGACTCTTCTGTTGCTTGTGCTTTCCATCGATCGGTGAATCGATCCAAACTCGCGAGTTACATTACACGAACGAGAATTTCATACAGAGAGTAAGTATGGTTATGGTTAGTTCAAGTCTACCTTATATAATGCGTAAAGCAAAAGTAGGTGTACAAATGTGAGCTGTGTATCTGTCTGGAAGTAAGTAGCTTCGTTTTTGCTTCTTGTCTGTTACACAATTATTATATGGCTGCAATTCGGAAACGCTACGAAGAAAAGTAACATTAACAAGACACAAGTATTAAAAGGGTTCTAATTAGAGAAATTACTTACCTAGTTTGTTCCGTTTCTTTGGAACTTTAGTTTCAAAGTACTTTTCTCCGAATGATGTAACGAAAGTAACGATCTACGTTAAATGTCATAAAGTACATTGCCTGTCTGTTTTGATGAAAACGATGTACGAGTAAATCATAAATATTCTCTTATTCACATATCGCCTTGTGTGTGTAGTATTCATTTTACTCAAACTCAAACATAAAACACATTCAGGACTAGATTGATGAATGGTTATATTAATTTTCGAGTGCAATGTACCTCCATTACTTAAAGCGATAAAATAAACAAAATTTGTTAAAATATTAAAGGTAAGTAAATATACTTAGGTTCTTCGGAACTTGTTATGGCAAACAACAACCGTATAATCAAGTCCATGTTTAGTTAAGCGTTCCAGAAGACTATGACGCAACCAAGTAGTAGTCAATGGAATATGCATGTATAACCATCAGCAAATACTTTTACCTTTAAAGCAAATGTTATACTGTCGCGAGTATGTAATAAATATTCTAAAGATATTTACCAAGTATACTTTACGTTTTAAGTAGGTACACTATGTACATGTTGTAGTATGTAGGTATACACAAGTAGGTATTATATACTTACGTAATAAATTTATAAGTAGAATCTGTTTGACCTACATGTTTCTGTTTGTAACTTGGCTGGAAGATTAAAATAGAGTTTATAAAAATATTTTAACTGTGTCATGAGACGAACGAGATTTTAAGATGCTGTAAAATATTACAGAACTATGCATTTTACTGTGTGATGTTCTTGAATGGTTTTAATGACTGCTATACGAGAAAGGAGACAGAGTAAAGGAAGTGTGGGTTCTCATTACACGTTTTGTTTATGGAAGAATAATCTGCGAGAAAATTTTGTTCATCGGTTTAGTGACTTTGGCTGCTGCAAGTGTATAATCAACGTGAACGTGTCTAATTCGAAAAGTAAGAAGAGTTCTGCTTCAGATCACTTCATTTGTGTCGTTGGCTTTGGTTTATTCGTCCTGACTGACGTAATTAGCCACTGTGCTCTTCTTACATGTCTTGTCTTTTAATTTTGTCTTTGCGGCACGGACCATGTGTCTTGAGCTAGACAAGGACCATTGTTTTCTGAATGAGTCGATGTCCCCTGAGTTGTAGCAAGCATACTACTAACTATACTATCTGTAGTATGGCATTTTCTTTATATGTATATAGGAACTACAAACGCATTGTGTAAAGATAAAGTAATGTAAGAAGAGACATCTTTAATTTTCTATGGATTTGCCTTGACGCTTGCCCTTTTTCTGTGTGACGTTACTTGTTCCTTTTCTCAATCTCTTGTTGGCTTGCCTTCTCAAACCACATTACTGTATGTATACCTTTTGAAGTGGAATGGAAGTGAAAAGGATGAAATAGAGTAGACGAAAGTTAAGTTATAATGCATAAGTCCAGTCTACTACTTTATAGAGTCATAAGATTTCATGTAATGCAATGTACTGCAATGCATTAGGTACATGTGGACTTTTACGTGTATGGACGTAGTAAAGTTATATGTAGTAGTATAATTTAGTATTCCACTAGAATTGAATTAAGTTGCGTTCGGGACGAGACATTCTTGGAGTAAAGTCGCTATGTTCAAGTTTCATTTTTGCATTCCTCAGATGTTTTCGTCCAATTCTATCAAGAAATAAGGTTAGTAAGTACGCAGTATTGAAGGAATAAAAGAGTCGCAGAATGTCCAAGTGGGACTGGAAAGTAGAGTGAGTGTCCGAGTAAAACCAATTTAATTTGTGAAGCAGACCATAAGCCAGTTGCTTGTCCAGTTCCAGGTACTCGTAATGATGATTTATCGAAGTATTCTGCTTAAGCTTTATATTCATGAACTCTGTTCCATTATTGCTACGGATGAATTGATGGTGTAATCGAGCTGGGAAATTCGACTAGACGAACTCTTCGTCATTTCATGATAAATAGGCGGAATTGGTATTCTGTACACCTTACCCGCCTTATCTCATTCTCAGTCTTTCTCTACTTTCGATTTTTCTCCCGTGTTTTAAGCTTTGAAATAAACGCCATCGAATCGGACATGCATTTCAAAGCAGAGTGGGACAGTGCGTTGTCGCTTTTATGAATTATTAGTGCCAAGTTTGGATTTCCTATGACTGTATGTCTCCCTGTCTGTGTTTGTCTTAGGTTTGACCAGAACTATAGAGGGTATTGCCCGCATGTCATCGTTTTTACCATGAAATGCTTTCGGTGGTTTTAGTTGAGTAACTAGTAGTTAAGTTGCACTCAGCACACTATACTTAGAGAGCTATAGCGGGTAAATAGATATTTTAAGTCGGTGTTTATCGTGTAATTGGCGATGGAAAGTGTAGCGTATAGCATGATATCCACCGACATTTCTCAAAGGATGACGTGCACAAACTAAATGTACTCGAGTTTAGCCTAACCATGTTTCTGTCTGAATTTATGCTACGTTTGACTAAGTATTACACAATTACCAAAGATAAGTACGTTCTTAATGTGTTTCCAAACCGACTTCTTGCTTTGATTCGTGGTTTTCCTTGAAAATGGAAATGAAAAGAATCTATATAAGGCTAAATGGGTGGAATGCCATTACAATGCAGTCATGTATGAAGCTTCGAGCTATATTTGACAGTAATTCTGCTTAGAATTGATTTGTAAATATTATATTTACGTACGTATATGTATTTTGACTAAGGTTGAGTAAATGTTTACTTGAAATATTGACATGAGCCCAAGTGGAGTGTTGAAAATATATCGTCACTTGAATCCAGACTTGAATATTAATAGTCTTAAATAGCTTATTGCTGTTTCGACGTAACGATACGTAGCGGAAACGTGCTGTATATATTAGAAGTACACGCTTTTATAAATTAAGTGCACGTTATGTGTACACAGAGGAGGTGCTATACATCACAGAGTGGCATATGAAAATGAGTAATGCATTTATAAAAGCTATATGAATATGTCTGTCATTTGTTCGCTCATTTAGTGAGGGAGCCTGGAAGCAGTTACGTTGTGCGCTTGTAAGGTAATTATTGATTAGTGGAAAGTCGTACATACAGCTTTGGGTAATTATGATGATGGGGAGGATGAGTGAAATTTGCTAATGGGCACTCCTGCCAAGAAGAGATTTCGTGCATATGTTTGAAACGTTGAAAGGGAGTTAAAACCAGTAAACCGGCAAATTGACGAGCTCTGATGCTAATAATATGGGAAATCATATTGTTCATTATACCCTACATGAGATGCTTATACGAATACTTATAGGCTTTCACAAACTACTACAATAATTCTACCAGTCTGAATAATTGTGTCCCGTCATTGTTAATGAACATTTTTACATTAATCGACAAGATAATTAGGTAGTAACTGTGTTGATGGGATGTTCTATTGGGAAAGGGTTAATTAGGCGATGAACTAGTACTAATATAACTGCATAAATGTGTAATGTCTAATGTATTTTGTTTATTTGTGTGTTTTTCAGGTGAGAAACCGTACAAATGTATGTGGGAAGGTTGTGAATGGCGATTTGCTCGGTCTGACGAGTTGACCCGACACTACCGAAAACATACGGGTGCCAAACCTTTTAAATGTGTGCACTGTGACCGGTGTTTCTCCAGGTCAGACCATTTGGCCCTACATATGAAAAGACACCAGTGATGAGTCATGATCTTCTCATGTACAGTTCATAGTTCTCTTATTGTTAGCTACAGATAGTAGTAGTTCGTACTGTAGTTATTAGCAAATATTAGTCATATAGTAAATAATAGAAAATAATAATATTCTACATATAAACTTGAAAAGCTCCTATTTACAAAAGCATTTACAAGATAATGTTTTAAGACTCTGTATTACATTCAATTAAGCAACAAGACTTTCACTACTACAAGAAGAAATACATATAAGTCACTACTACAATACTAGACAGATTCTAGAACCAGTGTGTGTCTGTGTGAGTACATGTGTGAGAATGTGTGCTACTGCTACTAAATATACGAACACTACTATTATTATGTACCACCACACGGTTATTACGCTAAAGTACACGAATTGCAATATGTATACAAATATGTGTAGAACCGTGTACAACAAACATGCATGTGGAGAGTAATAATGTACTAGGGAAACAACGGGATTTCAAGTGGCTACAATGAACTTAGACTATTACGTTAAGTGTTGATTGAGAGTGTCGTCGTCATCGTGTCATAAAAATAGTGTAACTGTATGAACGTGTACAAAGTGTGCTTCTAAAAATAGAATTTACTTGAAAAGAAATCTCTGCGCTAGTAGGATAAGAATAAAATATTACATAATGGCATGTATGCATACATGTAACAGTTACGGTTTACTAAAGTGGAAGTATGGTACTGAATACTACTATGATATATAATTACATAATAATATTAAAAGGAAAATAATGATTCTAACAGTTGATTATTAAAGTCCAGCCTTTTTAGCTGATTTATATTTACTCTTGTATACTTACAGTGTATAAGTTTTTTGTTGAAAGAGCACAGCAGAGCCACAGAGTTCGTAGTAAATCATTTTTATGAACCCTGTGCAAATTGAGTCATTTACCCTTTGCCCGTTCAGTTTATTTTGTTATTAACGATGATCATATCTAAGTACACACTTTTGGCCAAGTAAGTTTATACAACATAAAAGCATTATAGTAGCACTACTATAGTTGTATTATAAAAATATTATAATACTAAAAATAAGTAGTAATACATCAATTGCCTTCGACTGATTCATCCTCCCTGGAAACTTAACAGAGCTCTGTCAAATCCTAAATGAAACAAAAAGCTTTAGTTTTTATTTCGTTTGTTACAATTATTATTAATATCAGAACAGAATAATATTACTTACTAGAATGTACACAGTTGAAACTCTTTTTTAGGTAGGTATATATACCGTACTACCTATATAGTGTGTTTGTATATGTAACAATATTATCTCTTTATTATATAACAATATTCATGAATACTTTACTGTTTATAAGAATTATTTAAAGTTCCACACACACCTTATGTATGTCAAATGAAGAAACGCTACACACAGACAGTACAGAAAACTGATTATATTATTATTATGTTTGCTGATGTGTTTACCAGTATCAGTTAGTTATTTGTGACCTATGCCCTTATTAACTGTTGTCATTATGTCAACACACAGTAATATTATAATATTAGAATGATAAGTTTGTAGTTTACCAAAAGAAGATTCAGATTACTACTACGTACAACCAGGCCTACGCATTTGTATTTCTACTACAACATTTTAATAATTATCATATAAATTCATATAGATGTGAGTGTGGATGTAGATTGGAGTTATGGCTTTTATTCTCTCAAAACTGAAGCTTTGTACTGTGAGAAGAACAGAGTACCATAATAATAATAATACTATCAAACCAACGAAATAACTAAACAAACAGCCTTTTAAGTAAAGTATAGTATTGTGAACGTATGAATAGTGAACAGCCAAGTAAATTACTCTCCTAAAAGCAAGATCTACTACTAATGAGTGTATTTACATTAAGGTTCTTACCTACCATCCTCCCAACCTTAGTTACTATTATAATTAAGAGAGATTCGACCTACTATATACTATTACTACTACTACTTCTACTACTGCAACACTACAAACGAAAGCAACAACTCATTTAATATATAGTAAAACACATAATACTACAACTACATATACCTCTTGTAAATGTATATAGTAACACTACGGTAAATAAAATACCCATCCAGAGTGTGCTCTCCAGCTCGAGGCTTCAAAACATCCTCATGTTCTTCTGTATATCTGTTCCCGACATTCTCATGTTCTTGAAATGAATGAACTGCTTTACTTACTACTACAACCTCTACAAAAACGACCATAGGTACACTGTACGTTTGTCTCTTTCAAAATACATTACAGTTTCATTACATTACGCGACTGCTGCAATTAAATGTAACATCAATAATCCAAACATTCTACTTACTATTCAAAAGAAAACCTTCGTATCAAGTTCTGCAACAAACAAAGATGAAGTTACGCAATGCAAGTAGTGTGCATTTCTTCATGAAGACAAAAATCTTTCCTCTTTTACAATTTCCATTCATCTATCTGTATACTACCACGGAAAAGTTGGCAGAAGTCTATGAGTCAGTTCACAATCTGAGTTTGAAAACAGAAGAGAGTCATCGTCAAAAAGGAATCGCAATTGTAACGTTAAGTAGTGTAATGATAGTAATGAACATGTAGTAGTAGTGAAATGTCAGCTGTGTGAAGTATATAGGAAGCTAAAGCTTCTCATTATAGTAGAATGAGTTTAATTATTATATATTATTGTTACATGGAAGATGGTAATACCCAGAGAGCAAAATTAGACCTTTATTCATAAATCTTGACTAACCTAACCCTTGCAACTTCAACCAACTTTATAATTTGTGTGTGAGTGACAATTTTGTACTAGAATATGAATGACACCTGGCACAAGGCAGATGCATAGAAAACTACAATATATTATACAGAGATAAACGAAACGAAACTCTTTTTTCTGACACATTCTTCTCATACCAATTCACATCGTGACATTGGTTGAGCTGTGATTTGTGAATCTACAATACAATTCAAAATACACTCACAATATTAATAACAAACACAGACGCAACCATGTTCATTCCATATAACGAATCGCTTAAAAATTGTTTCTTATTATATTATTGTATTAATTATAATGAGATACATACTATAGGTATTATACATAATTATTATGCTGTATAACGATATACATTTTCTAAATCGTAATCATCTTCCCATAGGTCGTGCCCATATTATGATTATTCTTATGATTGCTGTTATTATTCTTGTTACTTTCATTGTACATACTACATACAACAATAAAATACATACGGATTTAGTTTAGCCTCCAATATTAAGTAAACAGTAAAAGAAATATGTTCAACGCAATAAATTTAAGTAAGAGTAAGTATTAAGATATTCATCTGCATATATACAGTTAGTAGTGAAGAAAAATTAAATGCTAAATCATTAGAGATGAGATACACAAGCAAAACACATTAAAATTACGTTACACTACTACGACTATAAAATACATACTGGTACTTTACATACCGAACCTACTATTTACTATATACTACAATACTACCTGCTATAACTATACATGAAATTTTTAATTTCTGTTCTCAGTGAAAAAAGTATTATGTCTAATTAGATATTGTGTGACTTGACTTTGTACAGTATATGTGTAAGATGTATAAAAAGCAATATTGTTTGTGGCAAAGCGCAGTACGATTTATTAAAACTAGTAGACTGCGTCGACGACATTTGTAAAAGGCCTGAAACCAAATCACGTAATAATGTACTGGCAATTTATATTATACCTTGTAGTAGAAGAACACACGATGACGCATCCTATATAATTGTTACTTACCATATTATTACTATATAGAATAACGTTATAGTAGCAAAAGCAACTTGTGTTAAAATTAATGTGTAAGTACTCTAGCAGTATATAAAACCTATAGCAGTTGTATAGAAAACAATATATATTTAATTTAACTGTAATTTCATGTACTGTAGATTACTGTAATTTTCTGTGTAATTAAGAAAGCTAATTATTTAGTAATCTGCTGTCAATCAAAATTCAGTCAATTATATTATATACAATTACCAAATTACTACGATGCAATCAAAACCCAATTCAATTTATTGTCAAAGAAATTCAACTACTAATATTGTACATACTAGTATAGACACATAACATACTACAAATAATAATGCATCCTCCTGCAGCAGTATATATAACAAATAATAATAATAACAACAACATTTAGCCATAACTAGATTATTGAGTACAATTCAATATTTGTACTACGGTAATATAAATACATCCAATAGTAAAACATTTCTATCAGTAAAAAACATACGCATATACGCTATATACTCATAATGTTTCTCTACACATGAACGTACACAGGTAAGATATATAGTAGAAGTATACATATAGAACATACTACATAGAAAGAGAACCACATTCGTAACACATCTAAAAATTCATTTGTGATGACGTTATGATATAATCATTATTTACCATACCAAACAAACGACTACCACTCTGCGACATTCGGTGAAGTGAAGCTGAGAGTAAACTAACGACTTATCACATACATACCAAACGTAAACTATCACTGTGCATTTTTATTGTTTATTTCTACTTCACTCTCTTCTCTCCCTCTCTCTCCTTACTAACATTTAGAACTTAAGTATGAATATATCTATCTTGTATTTATTACAACTCTTAAAAAGTAAGAATATTCTATACCTAGGAAGAGTTTACGTTTAAATCATGTAGGAAAATCAACATACCATCTCGTTCCTTCTCTACTCTCTTACGTCATTTCTAACAATAGAGCAGATTTACATACAAGGCGATAAACATACCTACTTACCCATAAACATAAATACCTATACTACTTATATACTTACAAAAGTACACATGATAAATGCCTATACCTATATATACATAAAATATATCCATCTTATATACTACTACCACTTATATTACGCTGAATATTAATAATTCACGTGGTAGTATATTGTGTTAGAGGATAGCTAGTACTAGAAGAGCTACTAGAGCTGCGTAGTTAATTTATACTATAGGAAAGTCAAGCTTGTTGATTCAACAATATAATACATAGGTTATTAATTATTAGATAAATAATTGTACTAATATTGATACTACTATATTTATTACTACACTAATTAATGATACATACCTTTATGACTATTATAAGACTTTACCTATATAAAGATGCACAGACATATGTATAAGATATAAGTATTGTGATTGCATTGCATTTAAAAGTACCAAATCAAGGAAATGTAGTAGAGGAGAACATAATATTATTAGGATTAAAGGGCAAAAGCAGCTCTTGACTTGAGGAATGATGATGTAGCAGTAAATGTTTATGTTGGGCTTATTTTCAGAGCTTGTAGTAGGTGGAGAGGTACACACGTATTTATTATAGGACATACTAAACTACACGTGAATACTACGTACATTTTACTACAAACACGTTTCTAGAATATAGATGCATTATGTCATCATTCTGTCATTCTCATACGAGTTGAGGTCTTCTACTACTATACAGTCCTGCTAGCAATACATGTACAGATGATATCTGTAGAGAAGGATAATGTTGTAAGCAAACTTTCTTATATAAGCAACTTTCTGGCGATGTAGATATTATGAATGATTCATTATGTTTTCCAGGGACGCAACATTGGCTTTTGTTTATAGTACTACTTGGAATTATATATTTACAGCCATTGCATTTAGTTTAAATGGAAATGTTTGCAGATTCACTCAAATTATTCCTATACCTACTTACTAACCTAGCTTAATGTATTGTACATGATATTACGTAGGTATTGACAATAAGGAAAGTAAAATTATTCACCTTGAAATGATAAACACAAAATTATAGGGCACACTTGAAATGCTATGTAGGATACAAGAAGGTTAAACGTGCAGTGATGACAGCAGCAGAGTACTGTAAAAGTCTTTACCGTCACTAAATCCAGTTTTTTCGTTTGAGTAAAAAGAAAATCAAGAAGCCATTCTCTGACTGTCACAAAGTGATATATAGGAATAGGGAAATTCAAAATTAATATGGATTGTGTTCTAGTTCCTCTCACTACTTCACTGCCAATTTAGGTCGAATATCATTTCGATCGTACAGCTCCATACAGGAATGGAGAAACAACTTATTGAATACAGAAATTGATTAAATACATAGGATAGTTAGCATAGGTAATTCAATCACATCATGCCTAAAACTAATACCGTAACTTATTAGGTATAAAAGGTTCTCATGTTCTGAATATTTTGGTAACCCATTAGGTATTTCTACACTTAATGCAAAAGTAATTAAATGGATTATAGGGATTTTGCAGTAAATAACTTAGCCTTTTGTACTACATGACAACAATGGTTAATGACTGTGTCTGCCGTATGACATGTAAATGTACCAGCCTCACAGCATAGAAATCTCATTTGATTAATGTGCATGTACAAATGCTATGCTTTAGATATTCATGTTTTATCAAGTGTTTTGTTTACTCACAATGAATGAGAGGTTTATTTATAAGTCCAATATAAAAGGAAGAGCGAGCCAGAAAAAGGTAGCATGGGAAATGAACAAATCATTTTTTCCAACCCGGGTATCAAATTCGTTAGGAGCGAAAGAAACCAAATTATATCTATATAATAATCAAAAACACAAACAAATTGAACTGGAACAACTTTTTGAATGAATGAATTTCAAAAAAAAATCAAAAT